>JASVEL010000528.1:0-227525 GCA_032618575.1 Nicotiana noctiflora | reverse complement strand
GTGATTTTTGCCCAATATGAGAATTACTCCCAAAAATTCAAAATAAAAGAGTTTTGTGTTGTTTGCAATATTTGTGAATTTTATGTTATTTTTCTTGAATTGTTTGCATTTATATGTGCATGTTTATTTGTTTAAATAAATAAAAATACAAAAATATATTTCATTTGTATATAAAATTCAAGTTTATAATTAGAAATAATTAAGTTTATTTTACAAAAAAATATAAAAAAAAAAAAATAAAAATATGTATTTTTGCATTTTTAGCATCTAATGTCCAAATTGTGTAATTTTATTTTAATTAATATTTAATTTGGTGTGATAATTATTATTAGGATTTAATTAGTATTTTAAGATAATTTTGATTTTTATAATATAATCTTACCATTTTAGTTTTATTAATTAGTAATAAAAAAAAATAATAATAATAATAGAGAAACAAATTCAAAATTGGGTTTCTTCCTAAATATAAAATCTATATACATATATATATATATATATATATATATATATATATATATATATATATATATGTGTGTGTGTGTGTGTGTGTGTGTGTGTATGTATATCTTAGGATATGTATAATTATTTTTACCGTATTTAGAATTTTCACTCTATATATAAGATAAAAATATAAATTTTAAAGGTCAATTATTACTATTAATATTGTTATTATTTTTTGAAAATTATTATTATTATTATTATTATTTTTTAAAAAAAAATCCGAAAATAATTTTTTTTTATTATTATTTATTATTTCGGTAAATTTTAGAATATTAAAATTTAGACAATTATTTGAATTATTAAAATAATTATGGTGGAAGACAAAACATATTGTAGTGATATCTAAAGTATTAATAAAATAGTATAGTGGGGAATAAAACATTTTGTAGTGGAAATTAAGGTATTATTAAAATATAATAGTGGATTGTGGGGCTAAAAAAAATAATAAAATATTTTTAGAAAATCTGATTTTTTTTGAAATTTTTGCTATAAATAGAAGAGAAAAATAGAGAAGAGGGAGGAGAAGGAAAATATTTTGAGAGAGATTTAAGAGTGAAAAAATATTAGAAGTAAGGAAGAAGAGATAAAGGGGGAAGGAGAAGAAAACATTTTAGAGAGAAGAATCTGAAAAAAAAAAAATTTTAAAGAGTGTTAGCAATTAGTAAAACAAAAAACAAAAAAAAAAAAACAAAAAAAAAATCTGAAAAATTAGTCTTCCATTTTTACAAATCTTATTCTCAAGTTCAATTCTGGTTATTAAATCTTATTGCTTAAATCCGGATACTGGGTATTTTTGAGGTTGCTGTTGCTGTGATATTGTTGTGTTGTTATTTGTTGTGTTGATCACAGGTGTTCTTTTCTTTCCAATATCAGGTACATACCTAATCATGTTTAAATGATAAGATGAATACATGGGAAAGATGAGGATTTTGTTGAAATTTTAAATAGTTTTTTCTATCTTCTTTGATTATGTTTTAATAAATCCCGTATTAATATTTTGTAAATTTTGTGACAACTTTAAATAATTAAGCCTTGTTGTAGCAATAATAATTTACTTCTAAAAATGGTTATTAAATAGTGTAGTTATAAATGTGTTTATTAATGTTCAAATTGTTTAGGAAGAATGAATTACTCTTTTGATAATCGAATTAATTAGAACTTCTTTAATATTGTCTTTAATAAATTAAGTTGTTAACATGTAGGTAAGTTCAATAAAAATGCGAATTTTAATTATTTTTTGCGTAAACTAGGCATTTAGGTACGATTTGAGTTTTCAATAATACAAGAATTGTTTCTTTTCTAGTTTAACCATCTCAAAATATAGGTGTAAATAATTAAGGTTGATTATGGTTTTGAATAATATTTGTAATTAGTTAATATCAAGGGTTTAAGTTAAAAAATAGTAAAAAAAAAAAGTTAAAAATATGAGTCTAAATTATTTATAAGATTGGTTTAGTTTGTACATATATTAGTTGTTGGTTTTGCACTTTTATTTTTAGTTTTAATTTAAGTACTGGTTATTTTAAAAAAAATAAAAAAAAAATATTTCCAAATGTAGCAAATAAAATATTTTTCTTTAAGTATGTAATCAATTAGGATTTTTGTTGTTTTAAAAAAACGAATTTAAATAAAAATTACAATTGATTTGTGATTTCTGTTTTTTTTTATAAACTTAGTTTTAAATAATTGGGGATAAATGATTTTATTATGCAAGCTTTAATGTTATTATAGTTTTTTTTTTGATAATTTTGAATAAATAATTTTATTGGTCTTTTTTTTATATTACCATTCAAGCTTTAATATTGTTTTAGTTAGTTTCTTTTATTAAGTTAAGAAATTTAGTATTTATAAAATAATAATAAAATAATTCCGAAAAAAAAAATTTTTTTTTTTTTTGTTTAAACATAGATTAAAATCTGTTTCATTAAGTTTTTTTTTTTGTCATAAATAAGATAAGTATTGCATTTTTAATTTCTAAATTAATTATGAGATTTCTTTATTTATAAAAACTAAAAAATAGGAAATGTAGTCATTTTAGAATTATATTATTAATAAAAGTGAGATGAGCCTCGCCGCACAAAAATACACAAATTGCGACAGGCCTGGAATGTTTGATGTTACGAAATCGATTAAGGCAAAAACAATATAGCAAATGTAGTACACACAAAGTAGGATTGGACTTTAATAAATTAAATTGGGACGAGCCTCGCCCGAATAACAAGTGGGGCCCCCCTTTTAGTAATAAGATGACATAATAGAACCCGAGAGGCTAATAGCGAATTCCATAGATTTTTCCAAAAGACTTAAAAGCCGATAGACGTTATTTTAGGGCACGATTTTAATGTACTTTCCATTGAACGAGTGTGCACTTGGTGCGACTCAAATCCAAATCTCGGTAAAGCTGAAATACACCGAAAGTCATAGGCGTACTGGTTGCGGTATGACTCGAGGCGTGTTTTCGCAATACCGCAAATTCCTAAAAATAATATTTAACGTAAAAACACATTATGTTGTTAAAACTTATAATTGAGTCAAACAAAAGTCAAGAACGACAGTGGAGCGACCGTGCTAAAACCACGGAATCCGGGAGTGCCTAACACCTTCTCCCGGGTTAACAGAGTTCCTTATCCGGACCTCTGCTTCGCAGACATTCATAAGAGTCAAAATTCCTCGGATTCGGGATTAACCGGTGACTTGGGACACCATTGTCATTCCCAAGTGGCGACTGTGATTAATCTCTAATAAAATCCCGAACCGATTGTCCTTAAATTGGAAAAACTCCTTCCCTTACGTTATTTTATCCGTCTCGGGTAATTGAGCGTCGGGGTATACCCTACAAGTGTGTTTTTACGCTTTTAAGTGTTGGGGTAGTAAAAAGGGAGGTGTGACAGCTCTGGCGACTCTGCTGGGGAAACCAACCCTGAATTTCGATTTCAGGGTTTAAGAACTCGAGCTCCTTAGAATTGTCGTTCGCGTTATTGTTTGACTTCATTATATGATTTGAACAACATGTTATGTGCTTTATCGCTTTGATATTGTGTGAATTGTATATAAAATTGTGCCGAAAACCTTTCTCTCTTCGCCCCGGGGATGTGCTTACTGGTTGAGACTCCCCTTTCTGTTAAAGTCACCTTAAATTAAGAAAATAGAGGCCGGACAAGTTACAAAGCCGATTGACTCCGCGGGTCACCGGTACGTAGCCCCTCCTCGATTCGAGTTGTCCGCTCGGGTACACGGTCTAGCACTCTATGAAACCGTAAGATTTTTGAACATAGGTCTAGGACGATTATTTGCATCATATTCGACTTAGGGGACTCAACACAGGGGTTGGGTCCGTCTAGGACAGGTGACCCGGTATTGGAAAAGACCGAGCATGTCATGTGTTGCATTTTTATTGTCCTTGATCGTTATGCGGACCGGCGAAAATCCCGAGATTAGAAAAATTGTTGAAAAAGAAAAAAAGAGAGAGAAAAATAAGAGTTATAGAAAATAGGTATCCGAAAAATTAGAAAATTTGAAAAAATAGGTAGAACAGTTTTGTTGAAATAATTGGTCAATTAATCTGACCGAACTACGCAGGTTTGATTCTCACCATTAGGTGGGATACGTAGGCAACCCTCATCGGGTCCAACCACCCCTTTCAAAAAATAAAAAAAATGTGTGTTTAATTTTGTCAATAAAATCAAAGTGATGCCATTTTTGAAAATAGCCGAATGTTCCGAAAAGGACGCCGGAAGGCTGTTTTTGCAAAAATGGCCACTTTGAAGTATTTTCTTTTTCTTTTTGAATAATGGCCTTGAAATATTCCTTGTGGAAATGTTGCAAGGCCATAGCCGCAAAATCAAGTCGGGGTTCACACCCCTTTTGCAAAAATAATAAAAAAAATGTCAAATTTTGTTTATTTTGTTATAAATAAGTCGGGTGATGCTATTCTTGCTCAAAATATGTCGAATGTCCCTCAAAAAGACACCGGAAGGCCGTTTTTGCAAGAATAGCCACTTTGAGTCATTTTAAATAATTTGCGGGCATAGCCTTGAAATGTTCCCTCGCGGAAATGTCGAAAGGCCATATCCGCAAAATCAAGTCTTGAGTCATCACTCAACTCTTCAAAAATATCCACTTTATCAAATAAGTCATTACATGGCTGGAATTTTGCAAAAAGAGCCACTTTGTCCAATAAGCCATTACATGGCCATTTTATGAAAAATAATCTTGTGTTGGTTTATGGTGATGCCGAACGTTGCCCCATGAGCCACAAGATAAAAAAAAATTTCAAGTTTATCTTTCTTAAATAAATTTTGCAAAAAATAGTCATTTTGTCAAATAAGCCATTATGTGGCCAATTTTGTAGAAATAGTCATAATTGACACCAAAAATATTCTTATTCTTGTAGAAATCTCCTACACAAGTTTGTATTTGAAGTCGGCTTCTATAATTTTCCTTCAAAGAAAAAGAAAAAGAAAATCGAATAAACATCTCTTTATTTCTTGCATTAATTTGCAAGAACTACGCTCGGTCTGATTCATGCGGGGTCATGATACGTAGGCAATCCACGTAGGATTCGACCATATCCATTTCCATTACCAAAAAGAAAAAAAAATGAAAAAACTACAAAAAGGAAAAAAAAAGAGAAAAAGGAAAAACCACAAAAAGAAAAAAAGAGAAGAAGAAAAAAATAGCAGAAAAAAAAAAGATAAATCAATAAGCGGAATACCTTAACGCTAACATGATGGTTTCGTTTTGTCAATTTCCAGAAAGTTGAGGTGGTTGGTTGTGGTAAACAAGATCCAAGGAAAATGATAACCGACATCGAAGCTGTTACGAGTGTTGAAGAGACTCAGGGTCGGAAAGTTCAACAAGGGCCTACTGTGGTTGAGGAAAACAAAACATTGAAACAACAAATGACCAAAATGCATCAAGCATGGGCCAATGGCCAAGGACAGCCTTCTCAAGAGTCACAGTTTGATATACAGCAAGGACAGTACCACTCTCCCGAGTACCACTCATACTCAAACATTGAAAAGCCTACCGAAAGAAGGTACATGAAGAAATGGCCCAAAGATTGCAGAGATTAGAGCAACGGCTGAAAAACACGCAAGAAGTGGCTAGGATGCCATGCTTGTCAATTGGGAAGGCGCTCCGTCTCTTGGAGTTTTGGTGGTATATTTTGGTGTCATCTCTTTTGCCGGGGTTATTTCAGGGTTGTAATACGGACGTTGTCTTGATAGTCAAAACCCTTCTATCTTTCCACTTTGCTTTGTTTAGTAATAAATTTGTTTAGTGTTGTCTAGGTTTGTAATTCTAGTCTAGTCTGTTCGTTTTGTTGTTCATCTTGTTGTTTCAACCCATCGGTTTAATACAACTCTCTGTTTCCCATCATTCCTAGTCATTCCATTTCTGATCACTTTGTATTTCTTCTCATACTGACTTTAGTAACATGACATGCACATAATTCTAAGCCTGGTTTTAAAAGTCAATGAAACAATGTTGAAGATGTAATGATACTCGGAAGAAATATTGGAATACTGTGAAGCCGGAATCAAGTGAACATTGGGGAAAACGTAACATAAAGAAATGCCTTGGAAATGCATCATCAATTTAAAGCCAAAGGCAAAAATACCCCAAAGCTAAGGAACCATTCGTGGTATCGAGATTGTTGCCCAATGGCACTGAGAATCGTCAAATACCGAAGGCGAATATGTGAATCGGTCGAAAGGTGTTTAAATGTGTAGTTTGTACTTGTTAGGTCTCGAAGATTGGAATGACGAAGGCATTTTATTCGGCTATCCAAACACTTTATCCATTGTTATCCCTTCGAGCCATATTATATTTTCTTTCATATCCCTCTTTCGGAATCAACAACAAAATTAAGGATTGAGCGGGTAAATCAAATGAAAAAAAAAAAGATAAAAGAAAAGAAGAAAAAAAAGAGAAAAGAAAAAGAAAAGAAAAGAAAAAGAAAAGAAAAGAAAAAGAAAAGAAAGAAAAAGAATGCAAAGAAAAATCGGGAGAAGTCAAGATGCAACAATGAATACGGACGTAGTTTGAACTACGTCTGACTTGATCCCGAAAGGGTACGTAGGCAGCCTCACTAAGGTTCAGTCACAAAAAAAGAAAAATCCAAAAAAAAAATCCCCCAAGAAGGAAACTGGGGCAGAAGTTATGGTTGTTGAAGAAATAAGATTCCGAAAGTTGTAATATTTAAACCACATTGAAATAATTTTGAGCCTTTATATCCTTTTTTTCTATACCCCATCCAAAAGCCTGCATTACAGTCCAAAGGAAGACCTTCCGATCAATCTTCAAGAAATGCCGAGTCAAGCAAATAAAGGTGAATCACATCAGGGGCAACACTCCAATCCAAACAAAGGAGAATGAAGAATTCTAGATGATGAGAACTACCACGAAATTCCAAGATGAGAGAAATCAAAATGAGAGAGTCTTATCGGTGAAAACCCTCACGGGCACAGTAAGGCGATAGTGAGTTGAGAGAAAAGAGCAAATGAGAGAGGCTTGATGGTGAAAACCCTATGGGCACTACAAGTCGACTAAGGATCGGATCAAAGAAATGAAGTGTTGAAGACCGATTTCACAGCAGAACTTTGCAACAAGAGTTGAACATCAACTTTGCTATACGGTCGCTAGAGTCAGTTTTCTGTAGGTTTCTTGTTAGGAATTGTATTTTCCCTTCTCTCTATTCTTCACACCTTGTTTTACCCTCCCTCTTAGCGAGTCGGTCGGGTCATAACAAGTATAGAAATGATTTCAAAATTTGCCACCAAGCTTTCCAATTGCACAAGATGGGATTTAGCCAACACGACAATTGTCGTAAGTCAGGGAAAGACAAGGCCAGTGATTTAAGCCAAAAGAGCAACATGTGCAATGAAGTGGGTAACAATTAAAATGTTTGGGGATCATGAAAGACACAAAGATCGGCAAAGTGCCAACTTAGGGAAAATATAACAAATGGAAGTACGGGGTTCGAACAGAGAGGAGGTATATCTTCTGACAAAAGAAAGAGGCGGTCAAGAAACACCCAAGGTTATCAAATAAAATCATTAAAGGAATCATAGACTGCAAGATCAGATTTTGTGAGATCCATCAATAAAGGAACAGTATACATGCAGTAAGGAAGACGGATTTTTGGATAGTCGGTGAACAGGAAAGGCATTCAAGAGGAAAACAATCGCCATCAAAGTTCAAGGCCACAACCAACCACCACATTTAAACTAACATATTTTTCTTTGCTTTGAAACGGGGGCATAAATGTTATTGGACCGATGGAGCCAACAACTTTCAATGGGCATAGGCTCATTTTGGTTGCGATTGGTTACTTTACCGCATTGGGCCGAGGCAAAGGGCAACTTTGCGCCAAATTGGCAGGGACCATTTGTGGTGTCGCGGGTGTTATCCAATGGAGCATTATATTTAACAGATGTTGAAGGAAAGTGCGTAGAGACTGCTATCAATTCAGATGCGGTCAAAAGATACTATGTATGATTCCTTTTCAATTGTATGTTTGTATTTTGTTGTGATTTTGGAATTGAAATGATGAAGGCATTTTATTCTCTATCCAAACACTTTATCCATTGATAACCCCTTTGAGCCTTAATGAATGAATTCTTTCATATCCCTCTCTCGGAATCGCTCTAGTGCAACAAGATCGAAGTTGCCAGAATGGAAAATGAAATGATGGAAAAATGAAAAAATGATGAAAAAAAATGATGAAAATGAAAAAAAAATGAAAAAAAAAATGAATGAAAAAAAAAAAAAAGAAAAAAGACAAAGAAATCGGGAAAAAGGCAAAAGAAATCCATCTAACTAATGAAGTTGGATGAACTACGTCTGACTTGATCCCGAAAGGGTACGTAGGCAGCCTCTCTGAGGTTCAGTCACAATAAAGAAAAAATCCAAAAATTCCCCACGTATTGAAACTGGGGCAGAAGTTATGTTTTAATAATTCCGAGAGTTGTAAATATTTTTAACCCTCGTTGAAATTTTGAGCCTTTATATCTTTCTTTCTTAACCCGCCCAAAAGCCACGTTACAGTCCAAAGAAAGACCTTCTCAACCCATCCGAAAGCCGCATTACAGTCCAAAGAAAGACCTTCTGATCAATTCCGAAATGATAACGAATGCAATGAAGGAGGAGCGAAACATCGGACAACACCTGTGGCAAGAAAACAAAATACAAAAGGGAAAAATGAGAAACAATGAAAAAAAATGAATGAAAAAAAAATGAGAGAGTCTCATCGGTGAAAACCTTAATCGGCATTGTGAGGCGATTGTGAGATTGAGAGAATAAATGAGAGAGTCTTATTGGTGAAAACCTTTCGAGGCACCATAGGGCGATCGTGAGAACTACCAGAAAAGAGAAAAGCAACGAAAAACAGTATCGGTTTGGGTCAAAGGCAATTCAGAGTCAGAATAATGATTGGAACGAACTGGGTCAGAGTTTAAATACATGGCATGGTCGGCGGAATCAGCCAGCAAATACCCAGATAAGTTCTGTCATCTCTCCAAAATACCCTTACCTTTCTTTCATTTTTTCTGCATTTCATTGTTCACCCTTTTGAGAGCTCACTACCAGCTCCTGATAACGGAAGTTGAAACAATACTGGATCGGAAAGGATAGAAGATTGGGGAAAGGAATAAAGAAGCTTGGCAAACATGGCCAAAGAAAAAAGAAAACAAAACAAAAATGGAGAAATGAGAAAAAATACAAAAAGAGTCTGCAAGGGACGAGAAGTCAAGAGCCATGCAACATGAAAAAGCAAAAACAAAGGAAGCAATAAGAAGTGGGGACGGCAGATGCCAGTTGCCAGCGGTTTATATCTAATAAATTTTGTTTCATGCAGGAACAAATTGTCACTAATCACTTTAAAGTGAAAGTGACCAATGTGGAAAATTTAAAATACCAAAAAGAGAAAGTCCGTCGAATAAGTGGAGAAATTCACAGGCAAAAGACCAGTTGGTAAAAAGAAAATACCAAAAAAAAAAAAAAAAAAAGAGGTAACATCTTTCAAAATCCACTCCCCAGTCCTGGATGAGGGAATATTTTCTGCATTTTGCATTGCACGTTTAAATTACGTTAGGCGCCCCGCTTCAAATACGGGAATATTTTACGCATTCGCATTGCACGTTTAAATTTACGTTAGGCGCCCACCTTCAAATTTGGGAATATTTTCTACGCATTCGCATTGCACGTTTAAATTTACGTTAGGCGCCCGCGTTCAAATACGGGAATATTTTACTGCATCCGCATTGCACGTTTAAATTTACGTTAGGCGCCCACGCTTCAAATACGGGAATATTTTACGCATCCGCATTGCACGTTTAAATTTACGTTAGGCGCCCACCTTCAAATTTGGGAATATTTTCGCATTCGCATTGCACGTTTAAATTTACGTTAGGCGCCCACCTTCAAATTCGGGAATATTTTACTGCATCCGCATTGCACGTTTAAATTTACGTTAGGCGCCCACCTTCAAATACGGGAATATTTTCGCATTCGCATTGCACGTTTAAATTCTGTTAGGCGCCCACCTTCAAATACGGGAATATTTTCGCATTCGCATTGCACGTTTAAATTTACGTTAGGCGCCCACCTTCTAATACGGGAATATTTTCTGCATTTTGCATTGCACGTTTAAATTCCGTTAGGCGCCCACCTTCAAATTCGGGAATATTTTCTGCATTCGCATTGCACGTTTAAATTTATGTTAGGCGCCCGCCTTCAAATTCGGGAATATTTTCTGCATTCGCATTGCACGTTTAAATTTACGTTAGGCGCCCACCTTCAAATACGGGAATATTTTACTGCATTTGCATTGCACGTTTAAATTTACGTTAGGCGCCCACGCTTCAAATTCGGGAATATTTTACGCATCCGCATTGCACGTTTAAATTTACGTTAGGCGCCCACCTTCAAATTCGGGAATATTTTCTGCATCCGCATTGCACGTTTAAATTTCTATTAGGCGCCCACCTTCAAATACGGGAATATTTTCTCATTCGCATTGCACGTTTAAATTTCCGTTAGGCGCCCACCTTCAAATTCGGGAATATTTTCTGCATTCGCATTGCACGTTTAAATTTATGTTAGGCGCCCACCTTCAAATACGGGAATATTTTCTGCATTCGCATTGCACGTTTAAATTCTGTTAGGCGCCCACCTTCAAATTCGGGAATATTTTCTGCATTCGCATTGCACGTTTAAATTTATGTTAGGCGCCCACCTTCAAATTCGGGAATATTTTCTGCATCGCATTGCACGTTTAAATTTCTGTTAGGCGCCCACCTTCGAATACGGGAATATTTTCTGCATTTGCATTGCACGTTTAAATTTCCGTTAGGCGCCCACCTTCAAATTCGGGAATATTTTCTGCATTCGCATTGCACGTTTAAATTTACGTTAGGCGCCCCGCTTCAAATACGGGAATATTTTACGCATTTGCATTGCACGTTTAAATTTACGTTGGCGCCCGCCTTCAAATTCGGGAATATTTTTCGCATTCGCATTGCACGTTTAAATTTACGTTAGGCGCCCACCTTCAAATTCGGGAATATTTTACGCATCCGCATTGCACGTTTAAATTTACATGTAGGCGCCCACACTCAAATACGGGAATATTTTCGCATCGCATTGCACGTTTAAATTTACGGTAGGCGCCCGCCTTCGAATACGGGAATATTTTTCTGCATTCGCATTGCACGTTTAAATTTCTGTTGGCGCCCACCTTCAAATACGGGAATATTTTCTGCATCGCGTTGCACGTTTAAATTTACGTTAGGCGCCCACCTTCAAATACGGGAATATTTTACGCATCGCGTTGCACGTTTAAATTTACGTTAGGCGCCCCGCTTCAAATTCGGGAATATTTTACGCATTCGCGTTGCACGTTTAAATTTACGTTAGGCTGCCCACCTCGAATACGGGAATATTTTACTGCATCGTCATGGTTTATATATTTAAAAGCCCACACTGGGGCAAGAAAAAGAAAAAAAAAGAGGTAGTTGGTTGTTTTGTTTCGAGCAGGTTGAGCTCGGGATCAAGAAAAACAAGAAAATCAACAAAAAAGAGAGTCATCAAGAAAAACAAGAAAATCAACAAAAAGAGAGTCATCAAGAAAAACAAGAAAATCAACAAAAAGAGATTCAGCATCAAAGAAAATCAACAAAAAAGAGGAAGAATCTGCATCACCGGAAAGGGAAGAAGAGCAAAAGCTAGATTAGGAATAATTGTAATTGTAGGATCATAGCTTAGAATAGCTTCTTTATTTTACATTCTCCCCGGTGTAATAAGGAGGTCAGCAAGCAGTAACCGCAACAGCAGCAACAGTAACAGCAAAAAATCGCAGTTTCATTGGTAGTCCCAGCTACCAAAAATTTTCCGAACTACATTGACCTGATTCCCTTTTAGCCAGGGATATGTAGGAAACCTTTTGAAGCAAAGGTTCGGTCAAAATTTTGAAAAAAAAAATGCTTCTCCCGGAGTGCTCAAACGGACAAAAATCGCTCGTATCCGCTCACTTGTCTTTGCACAGAAACTCTTCGTGTTTACGCTATGTGAGCACGTGATTTTTGCCCTATATGAGAATTACTCCCAAAAATTCAAAATAAAAGAGTTTTTTGTTGTTTGCAATATTTGTGAATTTTATGTTATTTTTCTTGAATTGTTTGCATTTATATGTGCATGTTTATTTGTTTAAATAAATAAAAATACAAAAATATATTTCATTTGTATATAAAATTCAAGTTTATAATTAGAAATAATTAAGTCTATCTTACAAAAAAAAATATATAAAAAAAAAATATAAAAATATGTATTTTTGCATTTTTAGCATCTAATGTCCAAATTGTGTAATTTTATTTTAATTAATATTTAATTTGGTGTGATAATTATTATTAGGATTTAATTAGTATTTTAAGATAATTTTGATTTTTATAATATAATCTTACCATTTTAGTTTTATTAATTAGTAATAGAAAAAAAAAAAAAAAAAAAATAGAGAAACAAATTCAAAATTGGGCTTCTTCCTAAATATAAAATCTAGGCCCAAACATATATATATATATATATATATATATATATATATATATATATATATATATATATATATATATATATATATGTGTGTGTGTGTGTGTGTGTGTGTGTGTATGTATATCTTAGGATATGTATAATTATTTTTACCGTATTTAGAATTTTCACTCTATATATAAGATAAAAATATAAATTTTAAAGGTCAATTATTACTATTAATATTGTTATTATTTTTTGAAAATTATTATTATTATTATTAAAAAAAAAAATCCGAAAATAATTTTTTTTTATTATTATTTATTATTTCGGTAAATTTTAGAATATTAAAATTTAGACAATTATTTGAATTATTAAAATAATTATGGTGGAAGACAAAACATATTGTAGTGATATCTAAAGTATTAATAAAATAGTATAGTGGGGAATAAAACATTTTGTAGTGGAAATTAAGGTATTATTAAAATATAATAGTGGATTGTGGGGCTAAAAAAATAATAAAATATTTTTAGAAAATCTGATTTTTTTTTGAAATTTTTGCTATAAATAGAAGAGAAAAAATAGAGAAGAGGGAGGAGAAGGAAAATATTTTGAGAGAGATTTAAGAGTGAAAAAATATTAGAAGTAAGGAAGAAGAGATAAAGGGGGAAGGAGAAGAAAACATTTTAGAGAGAAGAATCTGAAAAAAAAAAAAATTTTAAAGAGTGTTAGCAATTAGTAAAACAGCAAATAGTAAAACAAAAACGAAAAAAAAAAATCTGAAAAATTAGTCTTCCATTTTTACAAATCTTATTCTGAAGTTCAATTCTGGTTATTAAATCTTATTGCTTAAATCCGGATACTGGGTATTTTTGAGGTTGCTGTTGCTGTGATATTGTTGTGTTGTTATTTGTTGTGTTGATCACCGGTGTTCTTTTCTTTCCAATATCCAGGTACATACCTAATCATGTTTAAATGATAAGATGAATACATGGGAAAGATGAGGATTTTGTTGAAATTTTAAATAGTTTTTTCTATCTTCTTTGATTATGTTTTAATAAATCCCGTATTAATATTTTGTAAATTTTGTGACAACTTTAAATAATTAAGCCTTGTTGTAGCAATAATAATTTACTTCTAAAAATGGTTATTAAATAGTGTAGTTATAAATGTGTTTATTAATGTTCAAATTGTTTAGGAAGAATGAATTACTCTTTTGATAATCGAATTAATTAGAACTTCTTTAATATTGTCTTTAATAAATTAAGTTGTTAACATGTAGGTAAGTTCAATAAAAATGCGAATTTTAATTATTTTTTGCGTAAACTAGGCATTTAGGTACGATTTGAGTTTTCAATAATACAAGAATTGTTTCTTTTCTAGTTTAACCATCTCAAAATATAGGTGTAAATAATTAAGGTTGATTATGGTTTTGAATAATATTTGTAATTAGTTAATATCAAGGGTTTAAGTTAAAAAATAGTAAAAAAAAAAAGTTAAAAATATGAGTCTAAATTATTTATAAGATTGGTTTAGTTTGTACATATATTAGTTGTTGGTTTTGCACTTTTATTTTTAGTTTTAATTTAAGTACTGGTTATTTTAAAAAAATAAAAAAAAAAATATTTCCAAATGTAGCAAATAAAATATTTTTCTTTAAGTATGTAATCAATTAGGATTTTTGTTGTTTTAAAAAAACGAATTTAAATAAAAATTACAATTGATTTGTGATTTCTGTTTTTTTATAAACTTAGTTTTAAATAATTGGGGATAAATGATTTTATTATCATGCAAGCTTTAATGTTATTATAGTTTTTTTTTTTGATAATTTTGAATAAATAATTTTATTGGTCTTTTTTTTATATTACCATTCAAGCTTTAATATTGTTTTAGTTAGTTTCTTTTATTAAGTTAAGAAATTTAGTATTTATAAAATAATAATAAAATAATTCCGAAAAAAAAAATTTTTTTTTTTTTTGTTTAAACATAGATTAAAATCTGTTTCATTAAGTTTTTTTTTTTGTCATAAATAAGATAAGTATTGCATTTTTAATTTCTAAATTAATTATGAGATTTCTTTATTTATAAAAACTAAAAAATAGGAAATGTAGTCATTTTAGAATTATATTATTAATAAAAGTGAGATGAGCCTCGCCGCACAAAAATACACAAATTGCGACAGGCCTGGAATGTTTGATGTTACGAAATCGATTAAGGCAAAAACAATATAGCAAATGTAGTACACACAAAGTAGGATTGGACTTTAATAAATTAAATTGGGACGAGCCTCGCCCGATTTAAAATAAGCGGGGCCCCCATTTAGTAATGGTTTAACATAACTAGACTCGGGAAGACTATATAGCTAATTCCATAGTCTTACCCAAAACAATTAAAAGCCGATAGACATCATTTAGGGCACGATTTTAATATACTTTCCATTGAACGAGTGTGCACTTGGTGCGACTCAAATCCAAATCTCGGTAAAGCCGAAATACACCAAAAGTCATAGGCGTACTGGTTGCGGTATGACTCGAGGCGTGTTTTCGCAATACCGCAAATTCCTAAAAATAATATTTAACGTAAAAACACATTATGTTGTTAAAACTTATAATTGAGTCAAACAAAAGTCAAGAACGACAGTGGAGCGACCGTGCTAAAACCACGGAATCCGGGAGTGCCTAACACCTTCTCCCGGGTTAACAGAGTTCCTTATCCAGATCTCTACTTCGCAGACATTTATAAGAGTCAAAATTCCTCGGATTCGGGATTAACCGGTGACTTGGGACACCATTGTCATTCCCAAGTGGCGACTCCGATTAATCTCTAATAAAATCCCGAACCGATTGTCCTTAAATTGGAAAAACTCCTTCCCTTACGTTATTTTATCCGTCTCGGGTAATTGAGCGTCGGGGTACACCCTACAAGTGTATTTATACACCTTACGCATGTTGGGGTACAAACTGCAATGCTCAAGCCAGCTAGTTACCAACTTAAATTCTACATCTTGGCCAATTTCTTATACCTATTGCTGTCCACCTGACCGTCTTATAGAACCCACATCCGCATTGCTCTTTTATTTTGACCCTACCCATCTTGCCAATTCTCAATCCCAACCAATCCCATTAACAAAATATACATGGAGGCCCTGGCAGGTAAGCTCTATTTTGTCCAGCTTCCGTCAGCGATCTTTCATTTTTCAGACAAACTCTTGCATTGCCTTCACGATTCATATTTGGTAACAATGTTATCCCTCCAAATGTTGCATATTATCAGCTTCATTTATCTTCTCTGCGTTGTTCTGGTAACTTAGAAATAATAATAGAAAGATAGTTTTGAGAATTTTTTTTGTTTAACCTTGACAATAAGAGCTTAGATATGGAAAGGTCCTATGTATTCTCTAAATAATTGGTATGGTTTTCATCATCTGCAAAATACTTCCATGTAAGGGTGGTGTTTACTGCATGATTATTTTGACGTATTTGTATTACTTAATTGATCATGTACTGCTTGATTATTTTGACGTATTTGTATTACTTAATTGATCATGCAAGGCACATCTTTGGCTTTAGTTAATGGTTTCTGCTGCATTTACAGGTTCTTCTGCTTATTTGTTTTGGCGTTTCTTGGTGTCCTATATCCATATAACCGTGGAACTCTCTTCACATCTTTGGTCATAATTTATACCCTTACATCTGCAGTTGCCGGATACAGATCTGCCGCTTTCTACAGTCAATTTGTTGAAACTGGATGGGTAACTTATTAATTTCTCCAGCTTTATATTTCTATAATTACTGTTAATCCAGGAACTGATATTTTTTCCTTTCGCCACTAGGAAAGGAGCGTTACTTTCTCTGCCGTGCTCTTTCTTGGACCATTCCTCTTAATGGAGTTTTTCCTTAATTTAGTCGCTGCATCATTTGGGGCTACTTTAGCAGTTCCATTTGGCACTACACTTGTCATTGTTCTTGTTTATACCCTCATTGCTATGCCACTGCTTGCTCTTGGTGGGATAATTGGCTATCGGTGTAGGTCTGAGTTTCAAGCACCTTCCGCCACAAAAAAGTGTGCAAAAGAGATACCATCACTAGCTTGGTACAGGAAGACACCTGGTCAAATGTTTCTGGCTGGTCTTCTACCGTTCAGCGCCATTGTTGTTGAGTTACACCAGCTTTATGCAACCCTTTGGGGCTACAAAATTTCGACTCTTCCTGGTATTCTATTTTTTATGTGTATAATCCTCATAATGCTCACTGTGATCTTAAGCATCAGTTTGACATACATTCAGCTGACAGTGGAAGACCATGAATGGTGGTGGCGGTATGTATCAATTTGAATATTTCTTTGACCTAGTCATACCTGAAGACTGTATGCATACACATCTTGTCCATCTTTATATCTTTGTTCTTTTCGTTCTTTGAGTGCTAATTGATGGAGCTCTGGTTGAGTTCTTTTTTACTTTTACGGGATTAGAAAATACAGTTTCTCCTTAACCTAGTTTTACTTCATATTTCAACAAAATTATAAGGCAGAATGGTAATATACAGATAATATTTGCACTATCCGGAACTTAGTACCCAGTACTAACCACAGTGGAGGCTATCAGCAAATTTCTTCAAATGTTGAATGATTTCTTATTTGCCTCAATGCAGTAACTACCTTGTTGTGCTTTATGACACTATTGAGTGATTCTTGGAATCAATGTGCTGTGAGTATTTTGTGTGTTACAGAAATGGATGACAACTGAGTATTATTGAACAGTCGTTGAACCCCCCATATGTGCTGGATCATTGTATATGTTGAGTGAAATGTAAACCTGGAGTCAAAAGTTCAACAACAACAACAACCCAGTATATTCCAACAAGGTGGGGTCTGGGGAGGGTAATATATAGACAGGCCTTACCTCTACCCGAGAGGGCAGAGAGGCTGTTTCCAATCGACCCTCGGCGCATGGAAAAAAGGCGAACAAAAACAAAAATCAAAAACCGCATTAGTTACTCCAGCATACACTTCATAAAAATTATCTAAACATAAGATGCATATGTACCATAAAGAAACAGGCATGCAATGATATCAAAACAGTAACTACCAGAAATGACTACCAAAAGAGAACACAAACTAATCGTCTATGGGCGGCCCTACCACGCCTCACACCCCGGGAAAGGAGTATGACAAATCTAGAAACCCCTATCCTACAACCCTGATACTAGACCTCCAGACTTTCCTATCAAGGGTCATGTCCTCGGAAATCCGCATCCTGGCCATGTCCTGTCTAATTACCTCTCCCCAGTATCTCTTAGGCCTCCCTCTGCCTCGCCTCACACCGACCACCGCTAGTCGCTCACAACTCCTCACCGGGGCGTCGGGGCTTCTCCTCCACACATGCCCGAACCACCGAAGTCTCGCCTCTCGCATCTTCTCATCCACCGGGGCCACCCCCACCTTCTCCCGAATAACTTCGTTCCTAATCTTATCTAACCTGGTGAGCCCGCACATCCACCTAAGCATCCTCATCTCCGCCGCCATCATCCTCTGAACGTGAGATTTCTTCACCGGCCAACACTCCGTCCCATACAGCATGGCCGGTCTAACCACAACTCTATAAAACTTTCCCTTGAGTTTCTGTGGCACTTTCTTATCACACAAGACTCCTGATGCAAGCCCTCCACTTCGACCACCCCGCCGCTATACGGTGAGTGACATCCCCGTCTATCTCTCCGTCCTCCTGGATCACCCATCCAAGGTATCTGAAACTATCCTTCTTGGCTATGGCCTGAGATCCAATCATCACGCTCCCTCCCACTTCGCTCGACCCAGCGCTAAATTTGCACTCCAGATATTCTGTCTTAGACCTGCTTAGTTTAAACCCCTTAGACTCGAGAGTCTGTCTCCATTCCTTTAGCCTCTCGTTAACACCGACCCTCGTCTCGTCTACCAGGACTATGTCATCAGCAAATAGCATACACTAAGGAACATCCCCTTGAATATGCCGCGTCAAAGCATCCATCACCAAGGCAAACAAGAGGGGTCTAAGCGCAGATCCTTGATGGAGCCCCATAACCACCGGAAAATGGTCTGAGTCGCCACCCACTGTCCTGACCCTGGACTTAGCTCCATCGTACATGTCCTTGATTACTCTGATGTAGGCTTCCGACACGCTCTTAGCCTCCAGGCACCTCCATAGTACCTCCCTAGGGACCTTGTCATACGCCTTCTCCAAGTCGATAAACACCATGTGCGGGTCCTTCTTCATATCCCTGAACTGTTCCACCAATCTCCTGACAAGGTGGATAGCTTCTGTAGTGGACCGGCCCGGCATAAAACCGAACTGGTTCACGGAAATAGATGTCGACTCCCTCACTCTGGCCTCGATCACCCGCTCCCAGACCTTCATGGTGTGGCTTATTAATTTGATGCCCCTATAGTTGTCGCAACACCGGATATCCCCTTTGTTCTTATACAAGGGCACCACTGTACTCCACCTCCACTCCTCTGGCATCCTTTGGGACCTGAAGATCGCATTGAACAACCTGGTGAGCCACTCCACTCCTGGCTTACCCATGCATTTCCAGAACTCCACCGGGATTTCGTCTGGCCCGGTCGCTCGACCTCTACTCATCCTACGCAAAGCCCCCACGACCTCTTCCACCCTAATGCGCCTGCAGTACCCTAAGTCTCTATGACGCTCCGAATACCCCAGCTCCCCTAGTTCTATGGTTTGGTCCCCCTCCTCGTTGAGAAGGTCTCGGATGTACGCCTGCCATCTCTGTTTGACTTGAGACTCCCCCACCAGGACTCTACCATCTTCATCCTTGATGCACCTAACCTGGTCCAGGTCCCGCGCCTTCCTTTCCCTTACTTTGGCTAATCAGAATAACTTCTTGTCCCCGCCTTTCTCCCCCAATTCCTCGTACATGCGACCAAAAACCGCGTTTTTAGCCTCCGTGACAGCCAATTTCGCTTCCTTCCTTGCCACCTTATAGCTCTCTCTGTTCACCCGCCTTTCTTCCTCGCTTGTGCTCCCTGCCAACTTCGCAAAAGCAGCTTTCTTCACCTCTACTTGCTGAGTCAAAAGTTCAATGTGTCCCAAAAAAAATAAAGTTTCAAACAATTATTAAGAAATTGCTGATATGTAACTTAATTTACTAAGTTGCTTCTTGCTATGCATCTTCTTATTTGCTAGCTCATTTACGACATCTATGGTTGTCTCCATAGACTGATAAATATGTTGTTTGATGCAGGTCTATTTTCCGTGGGGGCTCAACAGCTGTATTTATGTTTGCCTACTCTATATTCTTCTACTGCAAATCAAACATGACCGGGGTCTTGCAAACTACCGTCTTCTTTGTATATAACACTTGCATATGCTATGCATTTTTCCTTATGCTTGGAACAATCAGTCTACATGCTTCGTTGATGTTTATTCGTCACATCTACCATGCTGTAAAGAGTGAATGAGAATCTGTCCTCAATCTCTTTGAATTGCTATCATTTGAAGCTCTCTTCAGTGATTTAAGAAGTTAAACAAAAGAAGGTTTCCATCTTCAAGCTTGTATCATTTCAAAACTTCTTCGGTAATTTGAGAAGCTTAAACAATGAGAGAGATGTCATCTCTGTTTGGACAAATGAGCGTTGGGCGCAATTTTATATCAAGTATCCTGCAGTTTCGTAACATTAAGACTAGCACATGTTGATTTTTGACAAGTATTCAGCATTCTTGTATGAGTAGGAAATGTACTGGACGTTGGACATGAACGGCATTTCTCTACAAATTAAAGTTTTGTAGCTTACTAATTCATGTTGTTTTCTTTCCTGATGCATTAGATAATACGGTTCAATTATATTTTTAATCTTCGACAAGGCTTTGACTAACCTTTGATTTACAGACATTGAGAATATTGCTATCAGAAGAGTGAAGACTTCTATAGCAGTCTTGTTTTTGAAGGGCAGAAATTTGTAATGATATATGGAGTACGTTACATAACGTGTTATTTTCTTCATCTTTTCCTGATCTACCTCAAATTTCATCTAATCAATTTTGATTCTCTTTGTTTTGGTAAATCCCAGAGCAGTTCCTAAAACGGAAAAGGGCCAAAACTATCCCTATCGTTTGTTAAACGGTTTATAAATACCCTCCGTTTACCTATCCGTCCAAAAAAATATACTCCGTCTATCTATCAGGCCAAAAGAAAATACGAAGTTAATTATATTAACAAAAATACCCCTTAATTTAACGGCAACATATGTGAGCCCTACTTTTAATGGGTTGGCAAGGTATTACTGGGTCATGTGGCTTATTGGGTCAAACAAAAATTATGGTTAGAATATACCCGCGCCAATTATTTGACCCGCTCTAATTATTTTTTAACTTAAAAAAGAAAAGAAAAAATACTTAGCATCTTCTTCCTTTACCATTGTCACCGCTCCTATTTTCTGCCATAACCACCACAAATCTAGATCACCCCTATGTATTCATTTACAGTGACAAGTTTGAAAAAAAGCATTTTCTACTAGTAGTAGTAGGAGTACTATTTATTAATGGTAAAATTTCCTAACAACTAAAATTTTCTACTAGAGAGGCGATTGCCCGCTACAGTGCTCTCGCAGTGGCGATATGGCCACTGCTCCATCCTCAACCGATGAAAAACCGTCGGACCTGTCCCAAAAGGAGCGGAATATAATTGCGCATCCATTCCAAAAAGAATCAGTCAAAAACTCCCTCCCAATCTCTACAAATCTTCCAAAATGTGATGCGATCACTGTAGAAAATTTTCGCCTGGGGACTTCACTGTAGGGAAGGTCTTTGAAGGTAGTGGAAGCTTCTCCAATGGTTGGTTTATTGCCAATTGGCTTGGAAATGAGGGTGTCATTTTGTCGATCACCTGTGAAGGTGACAGACCGAAGATCATCATTTTGCAAAATTGGAACTATTGGTTGACACCTATGAGAAATTGATGTTTCCATTGCATTCTTCACAAGCATAGAAGCATTTTGGTACCCTCCATCTCCATTTTTTACGGCTGGAGCTCCAGTTCCGGCTAAAGGAAAGTCGCCGGAGATTTGCAGAAGATCGTCGGGGACGATTCCAACGATAGATTTGGCTAAAATTTGGTAGAGATGTGCGTAATGATGAGGAGAACAATCTCCAATGATTGTATTAACCATATAATTCTCACCCAGCAAAAACTTCTCTTTTCTGAGGAAGAAGGAAGAAAGAGAAATATAATCCCACCCACGAAAAACTTCTCTTTTCTGAGGAAGAAGGAAGAAAGAGAATGGGAAAAGATTAAGAAAAAAAAGAAAGTAATGGGTCAGGCAAATAATTGGGCGGGTTTGGTTAATGGGGCGAATATTTGGATTTTGAACGAGAGCCACGTGGCCTAATAAAAAAATGACAACACATCAGACGTGGAGCCCACGTGCTATGCCGTTAAAAAGAGGGGTACTTTTAGATATAGAAATAACGTTGTATATTTTTTTGGACGGATAGGTAAACGGAGGGCATTTATAAACCATTTAGCAAACGATAAGGATAATTTTGACCCTTTTTCGTTCCAAAAAACCTTTGCAGATTTTTTACTACGTGGTAGTCTTCTTCTTACTGCATTTTGTTCCTATTAAGTTCAATTCTGTTTCAGTGAAAAGCTGTTTTGCAATTGAAGGACCATCTATTTATCAACAGCGAGAATATGTCAATTCTGCATATTTTTTAACTGCTTAAGCCTTCAGGTTTCACATTCTGTTTTCCATATTTTGCTCAACCACAAGTTCTTTCCATGAAATAAGTGAAGATAACCACATAAATCTGAATCCCCCTTTCCCCTACTCCCAAAAGAATGTTCAAATTGACGCTTCTGTAAGGAAGTTGCTAGTAAGGTTTTCAAGCAAGTAGTAGTAGTAGAGAATAAGATAAAATTCAGACATCAAAGACGCCAAACAAGATCAAATAGATAAGAGTCTAAAAGTAAGCTTGACTCAAGAAGCAAAAGTGGATTTTTATTACTTAGCCAAGATCTTTGGGTGGTAGAAAGAAGTAATGCTCTTTTCAAGCAATGCTGCAGAGTTCAAATGAATAATGATTCCTTAGCAGGCTAGATTTATGTTCGTCAAGTTTTACCAAGCTTTCTAACATAAGGAGCAAATTCATCAATGTATGGATTACTGTACTGTCTTGTTACTATGAAAAAGGAAGGTTCTTTCACTTTGTTTTTTAAGCATGGTGAAAAAAACAGAAAGTTGCAAGGTAAGAAGAGTATTGAAAGGGTATTCTTTGCTACCAAGGCACAATAAATATCTAAATGAATCATTCTTCTTTCCTAATGCATTGAAGCATTCTGGCAATAGAAGATAATTTGCAAGGATACAGAACAATGCAAAGGCTGTTCTTTGTTTTACCATGGAAGTGGTAAGTAGTAACCTTTTTCACTTAAAATTTTCCTCCAAAGATCAGCAGATATATTAAAAAAATCAGCCATGACCAGCATGATCAGCAAGAAAATAATTATTGAAAGATAATTGAAATGTTTGTCTTCGACTCAAATGAGCATTCAATACAGCAAATTTATTCAGAAGGCCGCTGTCCCAATACTGAAATATCCTCATAACGCTTCTGTATTTCAACAACAAAAACTTGAGTTACAAAACTGACACAAGCGCAGAAAGAACAAAAATGAAAAGAACACTAGGAGCAAGAGGCATGGCCTAGGAAATAAACAAATACTAGAATGAACAATATGTTCATCATGCTTTGTGCGAGCTAGAAATTTAAAATGGAAAAGGAAAATTAAATTCTCAATAGCATCATAGGCCAGCCACTTCTCAATAATCTATACAAAACCAGGAAACCTGTTAAGACTATGATAAAGTAAGTAATGAAGAGAAATCTATTTTTATTTTTAACTAAAAATGATGGTGAAGCATACCTTATGCAGCTCAAAATTTGAATTTTCTTTTTGTTGTAGTTTATTTTGAGGTTTTTTATACTTAGCGAGAGCCAAGGTTGTTTAGCTCATTTGGAGTCAAGGTTGTTACTTAAATTACTTCCATAATATTAGTTATATGTTACATATGATGCGGCGTCATTGACACCTAAAGCAAACACTGAGTGATAACAGATGATCCCCCCCCCCCCCTCCCCCTTCTTTTCCAGTTCTAAGTCTTAATTCTCAAGCAAATCGGACATTCAACATTCAAGTCAGAACATTATACTTTGCTTTCTAAGAAAAATCATGGATTTTCCTCCTATTAACTCCGTACTTTGCGGTAGTTTGAAGGTATAAAAGTAGTCTAGCTACGAGTTGTGCCTGGTGATGTAGACAGTCTTCTTACTCTGGTTAGAGACGTGTATGTCCGAGTAGGGATAAGTATGAGATTTAGAGAACCTCTAGTTTTAGAGAACTCCTAATTTCCTTGAAAGATGGATAAAATTGGAAGTAGATGGACTTGAATAGGCCGCAGTGGATAAACACAATTCATATAGCCATCCGCAATTAATTTGGAATTGAGGTATAGTTGATTGATTGATCTATTGATTTTCCTCCTATTTTCTTCCCACTGGAATGCTTTCTAGAAAAAACTTCTGCACAAATGTCCAAAATTTGAGTTCTTCAAGTCTTTTGCTTGAATTGGTATTGAAGACCATAGATGAAGTCAGATATCAACTCTTCTTTAGGAGGAGGAGAACAAAGTAAATTTCAGCAGCAGTAATGACATAGTAGAAAACAGCAACAGCTGAAAGATCAGACGCGGAAGAAGGGGGAATTTGCAAAAGAAGGACCAGATTATAGAAGAACGAGAATTGGAAAGACCCGAGAAGAGGGAAAAAGATTCCGACAAAAGAGAAAAGATGACAGAATCAGATTCTGAAACACAAAAGGGTGGGAAGGCAGGAACGAGTATGATAAAGTAAGACAATGTTCTTCAAATTCAGATTAAGGATGCATGTAGAGTCACAATTTTAGTCACTTGGTTAGCATGTCAAGGACTAAGCTCACCGTCTTTGACAATAAATTTGAAAGTGAAAGCTAAAAGAGCTTCAAGTACGATAATCTTTTATAGTTAACTTAGAATGGATTTGTAGGTTGTACTTGAAGCTCTTTTAGCTTTCACTGTCAAATTTATTGGCCAATAATCTAAATTAGAGTTACAACACAGCTGGTGATAGTAGGTGAAGTCAATAACCTTTTCTACATTTAATTGAGATTCCCTACACATCCATTCTAATTAGAACCCTAACAAACTATCGCAATTGCATAACTCATTTTAGACAGCGTTCTGAAGTACCAAATAGCAGAACAAACTCTCAAATCCCCAAATAAAACAAGAAAAAAATGATAAGATTGATGAGAGAATATAAAAATAACATTTTTCATAAAAAGTTCCTAGGATGAATTGAAAAACGAAATAAATTAATACCCCAACATTGTTGTGCTCCCAGAGCTTATGAACCCCATAATCCACTGCCTGAAATTAGTAAAACTGAAATCAAACTCTGACACATCTGATAAAAATTTGCATCACATGAATCAGATCTAATCTTAAACACACAAAAATAAGTAATAGAAATACACATAGGAATAATACAGCTATACGTATATGTACAAAAGGAAGAAGACGGACCCGTTCACCAAGGAAAGCGCCAGCGATGACGAAGGTGACATAAACAGAGTTGCGGCGCATAAGCACTCTGTAAATCCCTTCAAATAGGCCGCCTCTGCTTCTTCTGGCTGCTGTCTCCATTGCTTTCTCGGGAGATTTCTAGCTCTGCTCCGTCGGAAGAGAAATCGGAATATAGAGAAATGCAATGATTGCTTATATTTTATTCGAAAAATACTACTCGATTCTAAAATATGTCCATTAGACCAGTTCAACTTTGGCAACCCTTTATTTTGGTTTTTGGAGAATTTTTGGAATATGTTTTCGAGATACAAAAACATGTAATTTTTGTTTTTAAGAAGTTTTCAAAGAAAGAAAAATCAAATATTGAGAAAGGAAGCCTATATCACAACAATCAAGCACATGTACGATGGAGGGAAGTCTAGGGTTAGGACGGTGGGTGGAGACTCAGACCACTTCCCGGTGGATATAGGGCTTCATCAAGGATCTGCCCTTAGCCCTTTGTTATTTACCTTGGTGATTGATGCACTGACACGCCATATTTAAGGGGATGTACCTTGGTGTATGCTATTTGCTGATGATATTGTCCTAATAGACGAGATGAGGGTCGGCATTAACTAGAGGTTGGAGGTCTGGAGACAGACCCTCGAGTCTAAGAGTTTCAAACTGAGCAGGTCTAAGATAGAATACCTAGAGTGCAAGTTTAGCACGCGAGTCGAGCGAAGTAGGCAGGGATGTGAAGCTTGGAGCCCAGGTCATCCCCAAGAGGGACAATTTTAAATATCTTGGGTCAGTGATCCAGGCAGACGGAGAGATCGACGTGGATGTCACCCACCGTATATGGGCGGGTGATCGAAATGGAGGCTTGCATCAGGAGTCTTGTGTGACAAGAAAGTACCACCGAAACTCAAGGGGAAGTTTTTAGAGCTGTGGTTAGACCTGCCATGTTGTATGGGGCGGAGTGCTGGCCGGTTAAGAACTCTCATGTTTAGAAAGTGAAGGTTGCGGAGATGAGGATGCTCAGGTGGATGTGCGGGCACACCAGATTAGATAAGATTAAGAATGAAGTTATTCGGGAGAAGGTTGGGGTGGCCCCGGTGGATGAGAAGATGCGGGAAGCGAGGCTCAGGTGGTTCGGGCATGTGCGGAGGAGAAGCCCTGATGCCCCGGTGAGGAGTTGTGAGCGGCTGGCGGTGGTTGGCACGGGACGAGGCAGATGGAGGCATAAGAAGTATTGGGGAGAGGTGATTAGGCAGGATATGGCAATAATGCAGATTTCCGAGGACATAGCCCTTGATAGAAAAGTCTGGAGGTCTAGAATTAGGATTATAGGATAGAGGCTTCTAGATCTTTTCGTACATCTTTCCTGAGGCTATGTGTGGTTTGGTAGGGCCCTTCATAGATGTCTTGTGTTTTGTATCGTGCTCCCTATGGTAGTTACTGTTAGGTGTTATTGCATGCCTTTTAATTTACGATTTTATGTGTAGTTATTTGTTTATGCATTTTCTGCTTAAGTCACTAATGCTCTTTTGTTGTCCCTTTTCTTTTTCTCTTCTCTCTCTTCTCTTTCACTTGAGCTGAGGGTCGATTGGAAACAGCCTCTTTGCCTTTTCAGATAGGGGGTAAGGCTTGTGTACGTATTACCCTCCCCAGACCCCATTTTGTGGGAATACACTGGGTAGTTGTTGTTGTTGTTTATGCCTAAAAGTTATTTTGCATATGTTTCAATTCAAGCTTGTACCGTTGTACGATAGGATTATTGTACTGGATTTTTGTTAGAAAAAATAGTTTATAATATTGATCAAGAACAATGAAAGAATAAAAATAACTTATCAAACAAATATTGTGTCGTGGCAAGTCACACTTTTGAAAGGGATTTTAGTCCGATTGGGTGCAAATCGTTAAGATCAGTCGTTCCCCAAAGTTCCATAGTACACCCAAATACGTGCACTCATGGCTGAAAGTTTGGAGTTTGCAAAAAAAGATTGCCAGAGAAATAGGAGGAAGAATAGTCTTTTGAGAGGATGATAGAATAAATATTTTTATGGTCATTTAGTTCACAAATAATGATGCTTATACAGGCAAATCCTCTATATTTTCTTCCATCAGAAAAACATAAGAAGCTAAATGAGAGTTATAACATCATTCTTGGTTTAATGAAAAAATTATCAAAAAGACATTAACTTCAAACCTTCTGAAAAGCTAATATCTTTTCACAACAAAGTCATAAAAATTAAAAAACTATAATATGAAGGAATGTGAACCATTTATGAAGTAATAATCACATTCTCCCATTATGCATATACATACAATCCAAATATGTTACAGAAATTGATGGTGGAGAGGTATGAGAATTAATGACATATTAATTATAAATTAGAGGTTCTTTATTATTTTCATTATCTAATTAGAGTATAATGCCTAAAGAAATATAACACCAACAATCTCCACTAATGCAAAGATAAAGAATAAGAATATTTTTTTAGCAAACGGAAGGAACATGTACTTAAGTGTTAATATTTTTCGATTTGAATTGACACGTAGCGAAATAGGGCAACGTCTAATATCCACAAAGTGAAGTACTCTTGAACTGAATTGACGTGAGTTGAGACCCTCATGACACATACTATATTTTTAATTATAACACCATGATACTAACAAAGTGCTTTTATGGTCATGCACACACCTCGGATCTCATGAGTACTATAGAAAAACATCCCAAGTCTTTCATAAAAAGCGACCACACCTTTATACTCACGTATGTGACTCCACCAAGTCTATCAGCATATAGACCACCTTAAGGTTATGGAATCATTAAGAGTGAAATAGGTTTAACCTTATAAAGCACTACCACATGCCATATGGATAGAAAATATAGTGCATATTGATGTCTCATATGGCTTCATTGACCACAAATGGGTATTCAATATACTTCCTCAATCCATGGACTTTAGCGATATCCCCCTCGATGTTTCAAGGATAACTTTACTTGCCAAACCCTTGGTTAAAGGATCCGCCAAATTTCTTTTGAACCTTATATATTTCAAGGAAATAACATTATATTTCAATAATTATTTTATCGCGTCATGTCTAATGCGGATATGTCTTGACAATTTCAATTTCCATTTGTGAGTCACAATGTAAAAAAAACTGATGAAGTTTGTCTTCTCTACAAAGGTGCGTCGGCCAATAAGTTTCTAGTAATTCAGCTTTTTGTCCTGCTAACTCAAGAGAAATAAATTCATATTCCATGGTCGAACGTGCTATACGAGTCTATTTTAGAGACTTCCACGAGATAGCATCTGTACCCAAAGTAAACACATAATCACTATCTGAGCTAACTTCATCATTATTAGTAACCCAAATTGCATCACAAAATTCTTCTAAAACAACATGAAATTTATTAAAATACAAACAACAATAGTACCTCTCAGATACCTTAGCAAACGATGAAGAGCATTGCAATATTTACTATTGGGGTTGTGAGTATATCTACTCAATCTACAAATAGCATAAGCAATATCAGGTCGTGTATAATTATGAAAAATATTATACTACCAATTCCTTTAGCATATTCTATTTGAGAAACACTAAATTCTTTATTCTTTATCAAGTGTATGCTAGGATCACAAGGAGTTCTTACAGGGGTACATCAAAACAATCAAATCTTTTCAATATTTTATCAATAATGAAACTGAAACAATGAAAAACCATTAGCAGTTATTTTGATTTTAATCCCTAAAATTACATCTGCTTCTCCAGGATCTTTCATTTCAAATTTCAAAGATAACAAATTCTTAGTCTCGTTTACAATATCCACATCCACATACAGATGTATAATCACACAATTTGATCCTACCATCTTGGAATAAACACAAGTATCAGGTGCATTAACAAAAATCTATTATTTACTAATGTGCTATTAAACTTTTTATAACATTATTTAGGTGCTTGTTTACGACCATACAGACTTTCTCAATTTACATACTTTATTCTCATGTCATTGGATCACAAAACCCACAGGTTGAGTCGTGTAGATCTCTTCCTCTAAATCATCATTTAGAAAAGTTACTTTAACAACCATATAATGTATCAATAAAGTATGGATTGCGACTAAGCCGACAAGAGTTTTAATAGTTTCTGTTTTAGCCACGAGAGAATTAATATCAAAGTAATCTATGCCTTTCTTTTGGTTAAAACCACTAACAATAAATCTAGCCTTATATTTCGCAATTGTACCATCAGGTCTCAATTTCTTCTTAAATATCCACGTGCTACTTATGGGTTTACAACCTTTAGGCAAATCAGACAAGTCCTAAGTGTGATTAGAAACCATAGAGTCTAATTCATTTTTAATACCTCTTTCCAAAATAAGCATCTATTGACATCATTGTTTCATTATAAGTCTTAGGATCTTCTTCTATTAAATAGGTAGGTATTAATTCATAATTCAAAAGATCAAGATTAATATTTTCAATTAAGAAAGTAGTCACAAAGTCAGGATCAAGACTAGCTTCAATTATACGTCTCATACTCCTTCTAAGTTCATTTTCATGATCATTAGCAACAATATTAGAAGAAGAAACATTATCTTTCAAGACACATTATCTCATACTCCTTCTAAGTTCATTAATAGACATAGATGTATAATCATTATTAGACACATCAGTAGAAACATTATCTTTCAATGAAAAAACATGTTGAAAAAATTCTGTATCTCTAGATTCACAAATAGAATGACCATTCAAAGATAGAAATCTATATGCAGCACCGCTCCGAGCATAACCAATTAAAATGACATTAAAAGTCTTGAGTCCTACGGTTACCCGTTTAAAATCAAGTAGAACAACTTAGCATGGTCAGAATTAAAATTCAAGAAGTTTGGAGTCAAATTTAAATGAAAATTCTTATTTCCAAAGCTTAAAACTGAAGAAATGAACTAGGATTGGAATTTTGAGTATACGACCTCGGAATTGAGATTTGAAGGTTCCAACAGGTTCATATGATGATTTCGGACTTGGGCGTATGCCTGGATCGGGTTTTGGATAACCCGGGAGCGTTTTGGCGCATATTATGGAAGATAGCATTTTAGAAGAAATTGCATCAATTTGGCTTGAAATGCATTTTAGTGTTATTAATGTCCGTTTGGGATTCCGAGACTGGGAGTAGCTCCGTATGGTTATTCTGGATTTGGGAGCGCGATCGGAAGTGAATTCGGAGGTCCGTGGGTCATTTTGGAGTCGTTTGGCGAAAGATAGAAAACTGAAGGTTTTTGAGAAAATTTGACCGGAAGTGGAAATTTTTATATCGGACTCAAAATGCAAATCTTATGGTTCGGATAGTTTCGTTAGGTGATTTGGGACTTAGGAGTGTGTCCGAAATATTTTTGTGACGACCGGTGTAGAATTAAGCTTGAATTGGCAAAGTTAGTATTTTGGCGAATTTCGGTTGATAGGTGAGATTTTGATCCGAGGGTCAGAATGGAATTCCGAAAGTTTCTGTAGCTTTGATATATCATTTTGAACATGTGTGCAAAATTTGAAGTCAATCGGATGCGATTTGATAGGTTTCGGCATCGGAAATAGAAGTTGGAAACTTCATAGTTCATAAAGTTTGAATCGGGGTGTAATTCATGGTTTTAGAGTTGTTTGATGTGGTTTGAGGCATCGAGCAAGTCCGTAATGTGCTTTGGGGTTGGTTGGTATGATTGATTGGGGTCCCGGGGGCCTCGGGTGTGTTTCGGGTTGTGATCACGCTCTTATTTGATGTTTCAACCTTTGCTTCTTTGAACATAAAGGGGTACCATATTAGTTAAATGATCTCCAAATTCAATTTTGTTTGAACCATTAGATCCGTATCGAAATTACGGAGCCATAGGAAAAAGAATCATCGAATTTGGACATCGTATGAGGAAGTTATGCTTATTTTTGTGTCGGGGAAAAACTGCTGCTTCTGGTATGCTCGCAATTGCGAACATTTCCATCGCAATTGCGATGCCAGTTCGCAATTGCGAACTTTTTGTCGCAAATGCGACCCTTTCCAGCCTCTCTTTGTTCGCAATTGCAAAGAACTTCTTCGTTTTTGCGAGGGTTCGCAATTGCGAACCCTGGATCGCAAATGCGACTTCTGCAGCTTGATTTTAGCTGTGAACCTCGAGTTTTTGCTTCATTTTACCATATTTTGAGCCCTAGGTCCGAGAATGGGCGATTTTGAGAGTGGATTTTCATACAAAATCATTGGGTAAGTTCCTCTAACTAGTTTTCAACTTTTATTTTGTGTTTATACCTTAGATTTAACATCAAAATTCATGAGAATCAAAAGGAGAATTTGGGTTTTAAAGAAAAACCTAGAAATTGAGATTTTTGGATTTTGACCACGATTTTGAGTATGGAATTAAGAGAAATTTATATATTTGAGTTCCTAAGGTCATGGGTAATCTTTATCTTCAAAAATTTCAGATTCCGAGCTCGTGGGTCCGAGGGCATTTTGGTCATTTTACATAATTTCATGTATTAGCTTAGAATTTATGTGTAGAATAAATTACTTGAATTATTATTTACAATATGCAATTTATTTGGATAGAGTTGAGCCACTCGGAGTCGGATACTCGTGGCAACGGAGTCGTTTCTTAGCGGTTTTGTACCGGAATCGAGGTAAGTGGCTTGTCTAACCTCGTGTGGGGGAACTTTCACCCCTAGGATATTATGTGATAGTTTAAATGCCTTGTACGCGAGGTGACGGGCGTGTACATGCGCTGGTTGTTGTAACACACACTTTACTTGAATTGTCCGATTAGTGATATTCCTCCTCTTAGGTGATAAAAGCGTTACTTTTACCCGGTATTACTTAGAAAAGCATGATTAGCTAGGATTCAACATGTTTAATTGCCTAGTTGATTTACTTGAACTCTTGATAAATTGTTGGCACTAATTTTGATGAAGTTGTAATTTAACATATTATATTCTCTCTGTGTGTTTTCTTTATTTGATGTGTTTGTGGACTGCGGGTTCAATTCCGGAGATTATTGTGGATCGGCTGACCAAATCCGCCCATTTTATACCGGTGAGCACTACTTATTCATCGGAGCGACTGGCGGAGATTATATTCTCTCTGTGTGTTTTCTTTATTTGATGTGTTGGTGGACTGCGGGTTCAATTCCCGGAGATCCCAGGGCTGTGGGTTCGATTCCCGGAGACCCGGAGTGATATTGTTTGTGGACTGCGGGTTCGATTCCCGGAGACCCAGGGCTGTGGGTTCGATTCCCACAGACCCGGCGTGATATTGGTAGGGACTACGGGTTCGATTCCCGAGATCCCGAGTTATTGGTAGGGACTACGGGTTCGATTCCCGAGATCCCGAGTTATCGGTAGGGACTACGGGTTCGATTCCCGAGATCCCGAGTTATTGGTAGGGACCGCGGGTTCGATTCCCGAAGATCCCGAGTTATTGATTATTTATCGAGATATGGGCCGCGGGTTCGATTCCCGGAGACCCGAGATCTCGTCAATGGGATCGTGGGTTCGATTCCCACAGGTCCCTGGACTGGTTTTATCGAGTTGACTATTTGTTGTTAGCTTAATTATAGACGATTGCGATAATCATTTATTGTTGTTAATTTCGGAAATTATTATCATTTAAACTGCTTATTATTGTTATTATCATTATATTATTGTTTCTCGGTAGGGCCCTGACCTTCCTCGTCACTACTCCATCGAGGTTAGGCTTGGCACTTACTGAGTACCGCTATGGTGTACTCATGCTACTCTTCTGCACACTTTTGTTGTGCAGATCCAGGTACATCAGGGCAAGCTCACAGCAGGTGATTCAGCAACGTTTTGGGAGACCTCGAGGTATGATCCGCTACGTCCGCGGATCCGGAGGCCTTCCTTCTATTCTAGTGCTAGTAGATGTTTTTCCTTCATTCCGTTGTTAGATACTCCTTTTACATAGAGCTACAATTTTATGATCTCTTTTAGTCTGTGTTACCCGTGGGATTCCGGGTCTTGGTAGTGTTTTAAACAGTGTATTTGACTGGTGTATGTGCCAAGCGGCACGGATTACATTTCTTTCATCTTATTTTCCGCTAATTCTTATTAAATGTTCATAAACTGGTATATTCCGCAACGTGTTAGGCTTACCTAGTCGTGGGGACTGGGTGCCATCACGACATGTTCACGATTGGTGAACTAGGGTCGTGACAAGTTGGTATCAGAGCTCTAGGTTCGTAGGAGTCACGGGACACAGACCGGTTACTTAGATTCTCGCTGATCGATACGGAGACGTCTGTATTTATCTACGAGGGGCTATGTAACTGTTTAGGAAACTCTTCAATTCTTTGAATTCTTTATCGTGCGCCATTTATTCAGTTGGAGCCAATGTCATACGTTCTTTTGCATCCACTCGTGTATTGAAATTGCACACTCGGTATCAAGTATGCGCCGACGGTTCGTGATGCTGCAGAGGGATTTCAAGGGAGTCAAGAATTTACTCAACTATTGTTACAGTGTGTCATCCATATCGATAATGCAAGAAATTGAGAGATCTTCAATTGTGCACATGGGGGTGCACTAGGTTCTGACATTCGGTTGATAAGTACGGTCTTGAGAAGGTTTACTTAACTGCCTAATCGTCACAGTAATGGTAGAATCACAAAGTGGATGTAGATCTAAAGATAGTTAGTGGTAATAAAGACTATATGGTTCATATGAGATATCTATTTAGCGAAGGATTCAACCATCAGAGATACTGGGGGAAAGAGTGTAACTATCTTAAGAAGGACATGTACCAAACGAATGTCTTTGGTTGTCTTATGAGGAAGATGTACAAATGATAAAGGCTATTGTCATGGATTAGCAAGATGTATCTTAAGGCTTCGTGCCAAGTGAAAGGATTTCACTATCAACGATCAAATTATGGTTCATGTGTCATATCGGATTTGGCCTGCGATGTATTTAGGTGCTATTCAAAGAGTTCTTGAAAACTTGCGGATGGGCAAGAGTTGAGGCTCGTATGGTATGATGTTGGGACTTTTGATGTTCCTGTGTCCCTAATAAACTCTTCATTTCATTATCAGCAGGGAAAAGCTTCGACAAAGGCTACATGGTGATTTGTAGGCGTGTGAGAATCACAGTATGTTTTAAGATGTCGTTGGTAAAGAATGCTCGGTGCATGGAGCGGGATGAATGTTTGGTTGTATTGGAATGAGGTCATACCCTATCTTGTCAGAGTGCTAATAGAGCACAGGTGGTTATCTTCGTTGGATCAAGTGAGTTGCATTTGAATAATAGTAAATGACTTGAGAGAATGGTTCTAATGTGTTCGAGAGTCGTGTAATAGTGGCTTCGGGCTAAGTGGGAGAGTCCCACCGCTTACGATTGGGTCGCATGGTTAATTACCTATGTGAATTCTGGATACTAGTGTATTATTGTGTTATTGCAACCACGGAAAAAGGGTCATGAGTGGTAATTTGAGTATATAAATTGTTGAATGCATGTTATGGTTAGCCTTACTGGCTCGTGTTCAAACTTGAGGAAAGATTCATGATTTATACCTCGTATAGGTGCAGGCTTCGCGGGAAATAGTTCCGCTGGGGGCTTTATCGAGAGGGTATTCATATGTAATAAAATTCAGTAGAGTTGATTGCGTACTCGGGCAAGTCAGGGCCGGATGGTTCTCAATAGCGGTCCTAGTGAATTCAAGAGGTAAAGTGTGGTGTTTGATAATTTTGAGTCTATAATGTACAGTTGAGGCTCAAGCCTTTGAATCAACTTATGAAGAAAAGCACAAAAACAATCTATGATGTTTTGACTTGTGGTGTAGCATTTGAGAGGCGTGAAATGACAGTCATTCTTGAGATAGCATGGCCTCATGATTTAAGGTCACTCAGGGTAAGTCGGTTGGAATAAGTTAGGTATTGAAGGAAGATATTAACATTTCTAAGGCAAACAAGGATAACCTGGAAGGAAGTAGATTGATCAACCATAGTTGAGTTGGCGTATTGGTGTCAATGATCGGTTCATGCAACGTGATCGAATTATGCATGTGATTTGTGGCGGTGCATTTGAGACTTGTCGGCCGCAGTGATTGATGTTATTCTTAAGTATTCTTCTGTTAGGGCCTGTTATGAGTAGGCGGACCTCGGAAAGGGTTATGGTGGCTTAGACCACTACTTAGAGATTGGCATATTCAACGGTTATGAGACTCGCCATGTGTTGCTATAGTTCTCCTGAAATGAGTTAAATGGAAGGTCTTATGTGACGAAGTATTAGCCTATTGTCAGTTCTAGAGCTATGATGGAAATTGCGTCTATCGTATATCGGCACGTGAGGTGCGGTGAGTAGTATGAAATTTGAAGTAAGGACCAAGGTCACAGTTTGGTCAATGTATGTGATATAAAGAGCTCGGATTAGCAGGAAAGGAGTTTCAATGTTTTGAGTAAGATGGGTATTAACATCTGTATCATTTGAGATCGGTGTTCTGTGAGAAAGGCTTTGCATCCCGGTTAGGGACTCCTGATCGCTTTTCAGTGTTAGTACAGCCGGTGGGTTGAATGTGCGGACCCGTTTAATTATTCGGAAGATGGTGGGAGCTTGACCCAAGAAGATTGTATAGGTGTGACTTGTAGTCACTTGATTGATTAGAAATTTAAACCAAGTATGAGTATTTTGGTAATATCATTCATTTGAGAATTTATACCCGGAGGACACTCTGCTTATTGGGTTATAGACCTGTGAAATACTATTGACTTAGCTTGGCACGACCAGGATAGACTTAAGGTCGGTGGATAGATTTAAATGTGGAAGTGAGCCTTGCGTCAGGCCGGTTATGTTTCTTCCAGAAATGCGCCCTTTATGGAGGGATAGTCGCGGTCTTATTTCGCGGTTAGTTAACTCATGTAAAGATATATTGCACCGTATGAGTGTGTGACGGCTTGGTAAGTTCCTTATGTGTTGAGGTTCCGCTCAGCGGTGATGTTATATGAGCATGATGGCTCTTGAGGCTCATATCTTATGTCGCACCTCAGTTGTGCTTGAGTTCATATCCTATAGCGCTATATGTTTTTATTGAGTCTGATATCATGCACCTTAGTGTGCTTATGATCGATATTCAGTATTTTGATGTGATGAGCTATTCGGCTCGACATATGACTCTTTGTGTGAGTCTATATTGTTGGGATCGGGTGGCACGCCGCCATGGATATATTGTTGGGATCGGCTGGCACGCCGCCATGGTCATATTGTTGGGATCGGGTTGCACGCCGCAACAATGTGATATTTATTTCAGTGTCTATAATTGCTTTTATGTGTTCCGTTTCCTATTTTCTGAGGAGGTCCATGTTAATGTGAGAGTTGAATAGTTCTCTCTAGTATTCGCCTTCCTTTTGTATCACGTACGAATCAGTAGCCTACTGGCACATTGTGTCATCTTGTGGGACTTTTGATTATGTCTGAGGTGGCTTATCGCCTGAGCAGTTCGTACTTGGTGAGATGAGGTTATGGGATTTGGGGTCGGTGCAAACTGATTATATGAAGTATATTATAGAGGAAAATAACATTCTCTGGTTTAGGACAAGGTAATGGATCTTGTTAGAAGTATAGACTGAATGATTTGTTGACTTGGCAACTAAATATGAATTCTTGCACATCTCTTCCGTCGTATCGGTGTTGCAAAAGCTAGAGCAAGACCCATGTAGGTCATGAGATGCAATGAGAGCATCAGATTTGTGGAATTTCGACTATTATATTTAAAGAATATTATTGTGGTCCCATTAGTAAAGTGATGCAAAGTGTGAATTCAACAAAGTTATGCAATCATGTATGGGTACAGCGTGTGAAGAATGATATTGTGGTCGTATGATGGAAACATGCTAGGCAGGAAATTCCGGATGTTGGAATTGGGTCTAATGGCTTATTTACTCGAATAAAGGAGTATGTCTATAGAGTTATCGAGCTAATGTGCTCAAATGAGTTGCGGAAGCACAGGAAGTTGCACGAGATGTTAAACCAGTGATTTCAGACTACTTCAGTGTAGTTCTCAGCACGTTCGAGGACGAACGTATGTTAAGTGGAGGAGATTGTAACGACCCAACCGGTCGTTTTGAGATACGGCGCGTCATTCAGCAGTTTGAGGCCATGAGCAACTTCATCTCAAGTATATTGACTTGTGTGTATGGTCAGAATTAAAATTCAAGAAGTTTGGAGTCAAATTTAAATGAAAATTCTTATTTCCAAAGCTTAAAACTGAAGAAATGAACTAGGATTGGAATTTTGAGTATACGACCTCGGAATTGAGATTTGAAGGTTCCAACAGGTTCATATGATGATTTCGGACTTGGGCGTATGCCTGGATCGGGTTTTGGATAACCCGGGAGCGTTTTGGCGCATATTATGGAAGATAGCATTTTAGAAGAAATTGCATCAATTTGGCTTGAAATGCATTTTAGTGTTATTAATGTCCGTTTGGGATTCCGAGATGGGGAGTAGCTCCGTATGGTTATTCTGGATTTGGGAGCGCGATCGGAAGTGAATTCGGAGGTCCGTGGGTCATTTTGGAGTCGTTTGGCGAAAGATAGAAAACTGAAGGTTTTTGAGAAAATTTGACCGGAAGTGGAAATTTTTATATCGGACTCAAAATGCAAATCTTATGGTTCGGATAGTTTCGTTAGGTGATTTGGGACTTAGGAGTGTGTCCGAAATATTTTTGTGACGACCGGTGTAGAATTAAGCTTGAATTGGCAAAGTTAGTATTTTGGCGAATTTCGGTTGATAGGTGAGATTTTGATCCGAGGGTCAGAATGGAATTCCGAAAGTTTCTGTAGCTTCGATATATCATTTTGAACGTGTGTGCAAAATTTGGAGTCAATCGGATGCGATTTGATAGGTTTCGGCATCGGAAATAGAAGTTGGAAACTTCATAGTTCATAAAGTTTGAATCGGGGTGTAATTCATGGTTTTAGAGTTGTTTGATGTGGTTTGAGGCATCGAGCAAGTCCGTAATGTGCTTTGGGGTTGGTTGGTATGATTGATTGGGGTCCCGGGGGCCTCGGGTGTGTTTCGGGTTGTGATCACGCTCTTATTTGATGTTTCAACCTTTGCTTCTTTGAACATAAAGGGGTACCATATTAGGTAAATGATCTCCAAATTCAATTTTGTTTGAACCATTAGATCCGTATCGAAATTACGGAGCCATAGGAAAAAGAATCATCGAATTTGGACATCGTATGAGGAAGTTATGCTTATTTTTGTGTCGGGGAAAAACTGCTGCTTCTGGTATGCTCGCAATTGCGAACATTTCCATCGCAATTGCGATGCCAGTTCGCAATTGCGAACTTTTTGTCGCAAATGCGACCCTTTCCAGCCTCTCTTTGTTCGCAATTGCAAAGAACTTCTTCGTTTTTGCGAGGGTTCGCAATTGCGAACCCTGGATCGCAAATGCGACTTCTGCAGCTTGATTTTAGCTGTGAACCTCGAGTTTTTGCTTTATTTTACCATATTTTGAGCCCTAGGTCCGAGAATGGGCGATTTTGAGAGTGGATTTTCATACAAAATCATTGGGTAAGTTCCTCTAACTAGTTTTCAACTTTTATTTTGTGTTTATACCTTAGATTTAACATCAAAATTCATGAGAATCAAAAGGAGAATTTGGGTTTTAAAGAAAAACCTAGAAATTGAGATTTTTGGATTTTGACCACGATTTTGAGTATGGAATTAAGAGAAATTTATATATTTGAGTTCCTAAGGTCATGGGTAATCTTTATCTTCAAAAAATTTCAGATTCCGAGCTCGTGGGTCCGAGGGCATTTTGGTCATTTTACATAATTTCACGTATTAGCTTAGAATTTATGTGTAGAATAAATTACTTGAATTATTATTTACAATATGCAATTTATTTGGATAGAGTTGAGCCACTCGGAGTCGGATACTCGTGGCAACGGAGTCGTTTCTTAGCGGTTTTGTACCGAATCGAGGTAAGTGGCTTGTCTAACCTCGTGTGGGGGAACTTTCACCCCTAGGATATTATGTGATAGTTTAAATGCCTTGTACGCGAGGTGACGGGCGTGTACATGCGCTGGTTGTTGTAACACACACTTTACTTGAATTGTCCGATTAGTGATATTCTCGCTCTTAGCTGATAAAAGCATTACTTTTACCCGGTATTCGTTAGAAAAGTATGATTAGCTAGGATTTAACATGTTTAATTGCCTAGTTGACTTACTTGAACTTCTTGATAAATTGTTGGCACTAATTTTGATGAAGTTGTAATTTAACATATTATATTCTCTCTGTGTGTTTTCTTTATTTGTTATGTTGGGGGACTGCGGATTCAATTCCCGGAGATCCCAGGGCCGTGGGTTCGATTCCTAGAGACCCGGATTTGCTATTGTTTGTGGACTGCAGGTTCAATTCCCGGAGATCCAAGGGCTGCGAGTTCGATTCCCGAGATCCTGAGTTATTGGTAGGGACTACGGGTTCGATTCCCGAGATCCTAAGTTATTGGTAGGGACTACGGGTTCGATTCCCGAGATCCCGAGTTATTGGTAGGGACTGCGGGTTCGATTCCCGGAGATCCCGAGTTATTGAGATATTTTTGATGCTTGTGGACTGCGGGTTCGATTCCCGGAGACCCAGAGGTACTGTCAATGGGACTGTGGGTTCGATTCCCACAGGTCCTGGACCGGTTTTATTGAGTTGACTATTTGTTGTTAGCTTAATTATAGACGATTGCGGTAATCATTTATTGTTGTTAATTTCGGAAATTATTATCATTTAAACTGCTTATTATTGTTATTATCATTATATTATTGTTTCTCAGTAGGGCCCTGACCTTCCTCGTCACTACTCCATCGAGGTTAGGCTTGGCACCTACTGAGTACCGCCGTGGTGTACTCATGCTACTCTTCTGCACACTTTTGTTGTGCAGATCCAGGTACATCAGGGCAAGCTCACAGCAGGTGATTCAGCAACGTTTTGGGAGACCTCGAGGTATGATCCGCTACGTCCGCGGATCCGGAGGCCTTCCTTCTATTCTAGTGCTAGTAGATGTTTTTCCTTCATTCCGTTGTTAGATACTCCTTTTACATAGAGCTACAATTTTATGATCTCTTTTAGTCTGTGTTACCCGTGGGATTCCGGGTCTTGGTAGTGTTTTAAACAGCGTATTTGACTGGTGTATGTGCCAAGCGGCACGGATTACATTCCTTTCATCTTATTTTCCGCTAATTCTTATTAAATGTTGATAAACTGGTATATTCCGCAACGTGTTAGGCTTACCTAGTCGTGGGGACTGGGTGCCATCACGACATGTTCACGATTGGTGAACTAGGGTCGTGACGAAATCTATATGCAGCACCGCTCCGAGCATAACCAATTAAAATGACATTAAAAGTCTTGAGTCCTACGGTTACCCGTTTAAAATCAAGTAGAACAACTTAGCCAAACACCCTCGCACTTTGAGATATTTTAGGTGCGGGCAAATCCTTTTCCTAAATCATAAGGAGTTTTATCTAACTTTTACGAGGGACTCTATTAGGAACATAACACATAGATAAACAACTTCCCTCCATATGTATCAGATAAATATAAACTCAAAAGCATAAAATTCATCATTTCTTTTAGGGTTTGATTTTTTCGTTCGGCTACACTATTTTGTCGGAGAGTATAGGGGCACTAACCTCATGTATAATACTTTTTTTCTCACAAAAAGCTTCTAGAATCTTAGTACTGTATTCACTACCCTTATCAGATCTAAGTCTATTGATTTTCTTGTGTAATTGGTTTTCTACTTCTACTTTGTATTTTAAAAATATGTTTTCGGCATCATCCTTAGACTTAAGAAGATATACCTTAGTGTATATCGAAAAACTGTCTACAAAAGTGATATAGTATTTCTTTCTACTCTTACTAACAGTATTCTTAAAATCAGCTAAGTTTGTATACACTAGTTCAAGTAATTATGTCTTTCTACTTTAAATTTTTAAAAGGCCTTTTGGTGTATTTTGCTTCTACACAGACATGACACTAAGAAAAAATTATAAATATTAACTACAAGAATAAATTCCATTTTCTAAGTCTTTTTATAGAAGTAATATAAATATGACTTACCATGCCATATATCAATATACCCAACAATATAAGCAGAATTAGAAGTACTTGCATTACTAGTATTCTATTAAATAATGTCTGTTATAGATAAACCTCCATTGAGGTAACCTTTCTCAACAAAGTCTCCTCCATTAGAAATAATAATTTATCATTTCAAAAAGAAGTTTAAGGCATTCTTTGTTGAAAAGTGCACAAGAAATTAAGTTTACGAATAAAGGGTACGTACAGAATATTATTCAAGGTTAAACTTTTTCTAGAAGTTAACTTAAGAAGAACTTTTCTTTTACCCATAACTCCAGATCAAATGGAGTTACCCATGTAGACACACTTGCTATCGATAGACTTCTCAAAGTCATGGAACAATTCCTTGTTGGCGCATAAGTGCCTTAAAGCGTATGTGTCCAGTATCCAATCAGTCTGGTTAGACACCATATTTGCTTCAATGACCACAACAACAATCGCATCACCATTTTCAGTAAGATTTGCTTGGATTGGAGCTTTCCATTTATGCTTCGAGCTTTGTCCTTGTCTTTGGTTGCAGTAGAAATCTTTGTGACCAATTTTACCACGGACATAATAAGGGCATTTCAACTTTTGGATTTGGCCCTCCGGTTTTATTGAAGTTATTATGCTTCTTCACATATTTCTTTTGTTCGCGTTTAAACCCGTCTTTCACAAAAGTACCAACATATTCTATAAGATTAGCTTTAGAAGAATTAAGAGAGAGAGATTTCATCTTATCCTTAAGACGTTCTACCTCTTCATCTTTGAGACAGTTTGCTTCCTTGTCCTCATGTGACTAATCAGTTCTTCTTCTTGTGCTCGAGTTGGTTCTTGTAATCACTCCAAAACTAAGGGAACTTTTCAAGCAGAACATTAGCTTAAATAATCTCACATATCTCCATGCCTTCGTTCAAAACATCAACAATCAAGTTCTTATACTCGTGAACCTGCTCCATAATTGGCTTATCATTAACCAGTTGGAACTTGACCCACTTTCCAACCACATACTTCTTTTTTTTTCCGCATCTTCAACATATTTCTTCGCCAAGCTGTCCCATATGACTTTAGTATATTTATAATTTATAAATAAATAAAATAAAGTGTTAGTCATATGGTCAAACGAATGCCCTAGAACAATTTATTATCTTTTCACTACATGAAATATGATCATCAACAACAATAACAGTAGTAGTTAGAACCATCAAGAACAATACTAGTATTAGAAACAACATTAGCAGAATGTTTGTTGAACAAAATATAGTAATCAAATTCTAATTGTTCAAAGAAGATCAAAAGTTTATGGAATCAATGCTTATAATATTTTTATCAAAAGGTTCAAGCTTTGACAGATCATGAAGTGTTTTATTCAAATTGATAGCCATTGATCAATGTTATATGTGAAATATTTTTAAAATTATTAGAAAATAGTTGATAATATTGACCAAGAATTATAAAAGAATAGAAATAACATATTGAACAAATACTATGTCATGGCAAGCCATTTCTTGAAAGCGATTTTGGTCTGATCGGGGTACAAATTGTTAAGACCGGTGGCTCCCCAAGGTTTCACAATACTCCCAAACATGTATATTTGTGGCTGAAAGTTTATAGTTTGCAAAAAAAAAAAAAAGAATTGCCCAAGACAAATATTATGGTGGTCATTAGTTCATAAATGATGATGCTTATAGACAAATTATCTACCTTTTCTTCCATCAGAAAAACTTAAGATCCCAAATGAGAGTTAATGTTATGTAACACTATTCTTGGTTTATTGACAAAATTGTTTAAAGACCGTAACTTCAAACCTTCTGAAAAGCCAAAATCTTTTCATAACGCAGTGACAAAAATTAAGAAACTGTCATATGAATGAATATGGACCATTTATAAAGTAGTAAGCTGTGAGCACGTGATTTTTACCCTACACATGAGTTATTCTTATAAAATTCAAAATAAATAATTTTTCCTTGTTTTTATAATTTTGTGTGAATTTTGTGATTAGTCGTTTGCATGTTATTTGCGTGTGATAAATGAAAATACAAAAATTGCATCTTTAGGAAATTAATTCTTTTTTCTAACAAATTAAAGAAAAAATCAAAAAAAAATTAGTTAGCTTTTAAATTGAAAATTGTCAAAAAGAGGTAATTAGTTAGTTTTAATTAGTTCCAAATAATTACAAAGTAGGAAAATACAGAAAATATAATTTTTTTTTTATATATTAAATACAACAAAATACAAAAAAAGGGGGAGGGGAAAATACAAAGAAGAAATACTACATATATACAAATTGGGCCAAAAATGCCATGCCAAGAAGCTGGCCCAAATCGGCCAACCCAGTCCAAATGACCCAGACCCACGCCCCAGCCCAAAACCCGGGTCCCCTCTTCTTTAATCCCATCCGTCCATAAACTTCAATCCAACGGCTGTGATTTGTTCTTACATATTCTAATGTACAAAGACAAAAACCTTAAAAAAAACATAACACAAAAAAACCTTAATCTTTTCATCTCTCTCTCTCCCTTCAGTCAAACACACAGCCGCATCTCTCCTATCTTCACCTCCCAGCCGCCGCCTAGGGTTCCGCCGCAGGTGGCGGCGGCCGGCCACCATTCCGGCCAAAACCAACGCCAAAATACTCCCCTCACTCTCCTTATCACTTCCCCACCACTAGTTTTCTTCAAACATCAACCAAACGCCTCCAAAGTTAAACCCTAATTCGCGCCGCCACCCACCACCATGGCGGCGCCACCTCGAAACCACCCCCAAATCAACCCCCCACCTTTCTTCTAACACCTCTCAACCGTGACACACGAAGAATTGAGTCAACAACCGCCGGAAATTCAAGAATCACTTAAACCGCGACCAAGAATCCAAGAAAATGGTGCCGGAGTTCGAAGTCTATCAAGAAGTGAAGAAAATTCAAGAAAAACAAAAGAAAAAACAGAAGCAAACGGAAAAACAAAGAAAAAACAGAAAAATCAAAGCTAAGTTTTTCCTTTTTATTTATTTATTTCTTCTTGTGTATGTTTGATTTTCGTCGAATAAAGTATGTTCGTCTCATATATTTTCCGATTAATTTTTCGAATGAATACACTGTGAATTGCTTCTTATTTTTTCCGTTAATATCAATGAATCCGTCCCTGGTTCTCTCCGAATTAGATGGCTAGATTTTCTGTTTAAATTTGATTTTTATTAGTTTGTTCTGATTTTTGTTAGATTTTTTCTGTTTAATTGAGTAATTTTCGATTTTGATTCTATTTTTTTTTGTTAGTTTCCGAGAGTTTTTAACAATTTTAGGTTTTAGATTCTGTTAGACTTTTGTTAATTTCTCGCCTATTTGTAGATTCTTCAGATTTCACGGGATTGGTCGTTTTTGATTTATGTTGAACCATGGAATTCTGATTTCCTTCAATTGTTTTAACAGTATGGGTAGTAACATTATAGGGGAATTGTTTGAATTTTTGTTTCGTTCAAAGTTTAATAAACAATATCCATTAGTTCAAAGTAAGAGTAATCTGTTTACTGAAATCGGTTAATTTGGTGTTAATCTTTTCATGCTGATATTTGTTAGAGTTAATTGCTTCTAATAATGATTTTTGTTAGTAGTTGATTAATATGCAATACTGTCTCAAAGGCCCACCCATTTGCCAATTAGTGAATCTGTCTTGACAAGTATTTTTGACCCTGTTTCGAAATTCAAATTGATTAATTGCTGATTGTTGAAGTTGTTCAATTGTGATTAGTGAATCCAATATTGTTCAATAGGATGTATTGGTTATAGCTGTAGTTAGTGATTAAGCTCGATAAGTGAATTCGCCTTTAGACTACCATAGATTCAATTAAGTCGATAGTTGAAATCACACGATTCATAGCAACCTAAGGTGTTTTACTTGATAGATTCAAAAGCGATTAGTTATTTGATTAATAAGACTCACCATCTATCAATTGTTTCCCGAGTCTTGTTAATTGAGTAATAGATCAAAAGTGGCTATGTTTGTAAGACCACCTAGGATTGGCTATTGATGCAATGTGATTCTAATTAATTGAATTAATCTGAATTTAAAGTAGTTAATAGGGCCAATTGGCTAGTTGAGCAATAGTCACTTAATTGTGGCTATTTGCTAAATACCAATCTGAAAATGGGTTAAAATAAGGATAAAATACAGAAATTAGGAATGTAATAAGCCTTAAGGAGTAGGGGTGAATTGGGAAAAGGAAGTTGGTAAACTTGTAATAAGGTTAAAAGGAAAAGGGTGCAATTGGAATAAGAAATGGTAAAGTTGTTATAAATATAGAGCATTAAGGGCAGCTTGGGGATAAAAAGGGTAGAATTAGTAGTTGTCCTTGACAAGTGAGGGCACAATAGGTAATACAAGGGAAATAGAACATGGTAGAGTATTCTAGAAGGGGTTTTAGTGTAACTTTCACTAGAATAATTGCACTAACTTGTGCAACAAGCTAAAAATTGAAGGGGTTTTAGTGAAATATGAATTTTCAGATTTTTTCTCTTTTTGGGCCTATAAATAGGCATTTTCAGCATTAATAATGGGGGGTTCCTGCTGATTTTGAGAAGGATTTAGCATTTTTAAGCCATAGGAACCATAGAAAAATCCCAAAAAATATTTGCCAAATTCCAGATCTGAAATTAATATTTCAGATTCATTTTTCTTCTATTTTGCCTTCTAATTCATTCCAAGAAAACAAAAATAATAAGATAGTCTATTACAAATCAGTGAAGAACAGTTTGAATGTGAAATTGGGCTTTGAATCAACTTGAAATTCTGGAAAACTACCTCCTGGGTTTAACTGTTGTTCATCTCACTGTTTGCTGTGAATTTGACTGTTACTGTTGGAATTATTTGCTGCACTGCCTGAATAAACCATCCTCTGCCGTGTCTGTTAGATCTAATGGGTTTCAACTTTTCAGGTACACACTTGTAACCTCAAGCCTACCGAAATGAAGTGAATGAATGGAAATATTCAATGTGATATTGTTGTGACTTTTACTTTCTGTTTTTTTTCAGTTTATATACAAATCTAGCTAGAGACATTTGTATTCGTTTAGGATTAGTTTAATTGTAATTAATTCTCATTATTGGACTGGATTGGACTGACGCCTTCAAATTAGTTCATAGTACATTTTTGGTAGCATCTCTAAAAAACAGGAAGCCTTAATGGCTAATGAGATTGAAATATCATATGATATATAGGTGATGGACGTAGCTGTTATGTTTAGGTTCCGGGATCTACAAATTGTGCATATTATTAGTTTCTTTAAAAAATAATGAATTACTTTAAAAATGGGTGATTAGTTGAAAATAACAGGTTCTGCAAGAGTTTGTGTTGGCTAAGTTAGTGTATCCATTTGGGCTTCAATAATAAAAATTCAATTTATGAAGCAATTTTTATTTTTCTGGATTGATGGTAAATTAGGGGATGTAGCTCGAAATTGTTTTCTTGCTACTTTGGTAGTCAACTGCTCATGATTCTGCATAAATAGCGCCTGTTGGTAATTAGATCCAATTGTTAAAATTTGTTTGTTTTAGTGAAATTTGTTGGTTTAGTTAATTAATTTAGTATATTAATTAAAATCTGTTAGTTTAGTATTGATTTGATAATAATTCAGTTTATAAGAGGTTCAACTGATTTGTTAAGAAAAACTAATGTGTATTAGTAGAGCAAAATTATAGTAATTAGCCTAATAAGAATTTAGTATATAATAGATTCAATTCAGTCGAATAAAATGAGCACACTTCACTTTAAATACATAATGGCTGATTCACGTGAGTTGGAATGGCTTTCAGGGACTTTGATCCTTTTTTTGATTAACGATTGGCCTATTTCCGATCTTATGTTTGGGCCTGTCTCAGGCCCAGTCACTGAAAAGAATTAATCTGTATAAATTGGGATCTTTTGGACCTAAGGTTAAAAATGACACTTGGCCCATTAATATTTAATTGATAAGCTATGGCATTCCTTAATAATAAATTAGGACTTTTCTTTTTCTTATATTATTAGAGACCGATCAAATGGAAAAATCATAGTTATGTTAGGATTAACCTTCAATAAAATAATGGGACGAGCCTCGCCCGAATAACAACGGGGCCCCCATTTAGTAATAAGATGACATAGTAGAATCGGAGAGGCTAATAGTAAATTCCATAGCCTCTCCCAAAGTTTAAAAGCCGATATAGACTATCTTAAGGCACGATTTTAATATACCTTCCTATGAACGAGTGTGCACTTGGTGCGACTCAAATCCAAATCTCGGTAAAGCGAAATACACCGAAAGTCATAGGCGTACTGGTTGCGGTATGACTCGAGGCGTGTTTTCGCAATGCTGCAAATTCTTGAAAATAATATTTATGTAAAAGCACATTATGTTGTTAAAACCTATAATTGAGTCAAACGAAAGTCATGAACGACAGTGGAGCGACCGTGCTAAAACCACGGAATCCGGGAGTGCCTAACACCTTCTCCCGGGTTAACAGAGTTCCTTATCCGGATCTCTGCTTCGCGGACATTTATAAGAGTCAAAATTCCTCGGATTCGGGATTAACCGGTGACTTGGGACACCATTGTCATTCCCAGTGGCGACTCTGATTAATCTCTAATAAAATCCCGAACCGATTGTCCTTTAATTGGAAAAACTCCTTCCCTTACGTTATTTTATCCGTCTTGGGTAATTGAACGTCGGGGTATACCCTACAAGTGTATTTATACGCCTTTAAGTATGTGGGGTAGTAAAAAGGGAGGTGTGACAGCTCTGGCGACTCTGCTGGGGATCCAACCCTGAATTTCGATTTCGGGGTTTAAGAACTCGAGCTCCTTAGAACTGCCGTTCGCGTTTTTGTTTGACTTCGTTATGTGATTTGAACAACATGCTATGTGCTTTATCGCTTTGATATTATGTGGACTGTATATAAAACTGTGCCGAAAACCCTTCTCTCTTCTCCCCCGGGGATGTGCTTACTGGTTGAGACTCCCCTTTCTGTTAAAGTCACCTTAAATTAAGAAAACAGAGGCCGGATAAGTTACAAAGCCGATTGACTCCGCGGGTCACCGGTACGTAGCCCCCTCCTCGATTCGAGTTGTCCGCTCGGGTACACGGTCTAGCAATCCATGAAACCATAAGATTTTGAACATAAGTCTAGGACGATTATTTGCATCATATTTGACTTAGGGGACTCAACACAGGGGTTGGGTCCGTCTAGGACAGGTGACCCGGTATTGAAAAGACCGAGCATGCTATGTGTTGCATTTTATTGTCCTTGATCGTTATGCGGACCGGCGGAAATCCCGAGGTTAGAAAAATTGTTGAAAAAGGAAAAAGAGAGAGAGGAAAATAAGATTTTGTAAAAAATAGGTATCCGGAAAATTTAAAAATCTGAAAAAAAAAAAGGTAGAACAATTTTTTGAAATAATTGGTCAAATAATCTGACCGAACTACGCAGGTTTGATTCTCGCCATTAGGTGGGATACGTAGGCAACCCTCATCGGGTCCAACCACCCCTTTTAAAAAATCAAAAAAAAATGTGTGTTTAATTTTGTCAATAAAATCAAAGTGATGCCGTTTTTGCAAATAGCCGAATGTTCTGAAAGGACGCCGGAAGGCTGTTTTTGCAAAAATAGCCACTTTGAAACTTTTTTAATAATTTGCGGGCACAACCTTGAAATATTCCTTGTGGAAATGTTGCAAGGCCATAGCCGCAAAATCAAGTCGGGGTTCACACCCTTTTTGCAAAAATAACCAAAAAATGTCAAATTTTTTATTTTGTTATAAATAAGTCGGGTGATGCTATTCTTGCTTAAACTAAGCCGAATGTCCCTCAAAAAGACGCCGGAAGGCTGTTTTTGCAAGAGTAGCCACTTTGAGTCGTTTGTAAATAATTTTGGACACGGCCTTGAAATATTCCCTCGCGGAAATGTTGAAAGGCTGTATCCGCAAAATTAAGTTTGAGTCATTGCTCAACTTTTCAAAAATATTCACTTTATCAAATAAGCCATTACATGGCCCGTGTTTGCATAAATAGCCACATTTGGCATTTTAACTTCCTCGGTCTTGTGTTGGCCTGTGTCGGTGCTGAACGATGCCCCATAGGTCCCAGGATGAGGAATTTTTGAATTTGTATTTTTCTTAAATAAAATTTTGCAAAAAGAGCCACTTTGTCTAAATAAGCCATTACATGGCCAATTTATGAAAAATAGTCTTGTGTTGGTTTATGGTGATGCCGAACGATGCCCCATGAGCCACAGGATAAAAAAAAATTCAAACTTATTTTTCTTAAACAAAATTTTGCAAAAAATAGTCATTTTGTCAAATAAGCCATTATATGGCCAATTTTGTGGAAATAGTCATAATTGACGCCAAAAATATTCTTATTCTCGCAGAAATCTCCGGTACAAAATGTGAAAGTTTTTCAAGTTTGTAGTTGGAGTCGGCTTATAAAATTTTCCTTCAAAAAAAAAAAAAATCAAAATCAAAAAATCAAATAAACATCTCTTTATTTCTTGCATTAATTTGCAAGAACTACGCTCGGTCCGATTCATGCGGGGTCATGATACGTAGGCAATCCACATAGGATTCGACCATATCCATAACCAAAAAAAAATGAAAAAACTACAAAAAAAAAGAAGAAAACCACATAAAGAAAAAAAAAGAAAATAGCAAAAAAAGAAAAGAAAATAGTAGAAAAAAAAAGAAGGTGATCAATAAGCGGGATACCATAATGCTGACATGCTGGCTTCGTTTTGTTGTGTCCATTTTCAGAAAGGTGGTTGGTTGTGGTTCCAAAATAACTCTTCCCTATAATACAACGTCAGAGGACAATGGCAGAGAATCTCAAGGCTGAGTGGGTTGGTAGCGGCACCCGACAACAACTGGTTGAACGGAACCACATGTTAGTTGAAGAAGTCAAAATATTGAGACAACACGTGGCTGAAATGTATCGGGCGTCGATGGATGGAAAAGCACTACCCCCGCCACCACCTAGTTCCATGGACCCTGTCCTTACACCGAACCCGATGCCAAATATACCCGCCTATCGCAGCCTTTCCAGCCAGCCCAATAGCTCCATCACTTGGTATCCATCTATTTTCCCCCAAGAATGCGCTCCGATCACATCCGTTGTTCCCAATGATAAACACCCACCCGAAGCTCATGCTGCCCAACATTCCCTCTCCGAGGTTGCTCATCAGGACCCCAAACAGAGCCCGCAGGTTGAACCTCCCCAACGACAAGGTCCAGTGGTCGTCTTTGCTAAAAGCCCTCTATATCGAACCCATGGATATCCTTGTAATTCTCCCGGCCCTTACTTCTCCCCACGAGCATACCAGAAACCCCACGGGTCAGGTTTTAGGCCAAATCAGGCCTTTAAAAATGAGAGGCTACTAAAACGAGAAAAGTCTCTTACCCCTTTGGGAGAATCGTATGCCAGTTTGTTCCACAAGTTGAAGCAACTGGGCATGTTGAAACCAATTCAGATAAAAATGCCAAATCATCGGTCAAAGAGGTGTGATCTTTCTCAAATGTGCGCATATTGCTCAGGCGCCCCGGGGCATGACACAGAAAAATGTTGGAAGCTAAAAAAGGCAATTCGGGAGCTTATCAATGCAGGCTACATTGCCGTACAAAATCCGGATATAGTCGACACCCGTATGGTTGATGCAGAAGGCAGTGGCTAAAGATATTGTGCTTGGTAATTGGAAATATGCTTCATTTGGGGTTTATCCAAGGTAGAATTTTTTTGGTGGCTTATTTTGTTGTCATTTCTGTTACCCGGGTTATTTAAGGGTTGTAATCCGAACGTTGTCTTGAAAGTCGAAACCCTTCTATCTTACTACTTTGCTTTGTTTAGTGCTGTCTAGGTTTGTAAATTTAGTCTAGTCTGTTCGTTTTGTTGTTCGTCTTGTTGTTTCAACCCATCAGTTTAATACAACTCTTTGTTTCCCGTCATTTCTAGTCATTCCATTTCTAATTACTTTACCATTCTTCTCATACTGATTTTAGCAACATGACATGCACATAATTCTAAGCCTGATTTTAAGAGTCAATGAAACAATGTTGAAGATATAATGATGCTCGGAAGAAATAAAAACATATTGAAATACTGTGAAGCCGAAATCAAGTGAATACTGGGGGAAAACATAACATAAAGAAATGCCTTGGAAATGCATCATGCTTCATCGGTTTAAAACCAAAGGCAAAAGTACCCCAAGGCTAAAGGAACCATTCGTGGTATCGAGGTTGTTGCCCAATGGCATTGAGAATCGTCAAAAACAGAAGGCAAATATGTGAATTGGTCGAAAGATAGTTTGTACTCGGTAGGTTTTGAAGATTGGAATGACGAAGGCATTTTATTCGGCTATCCAAACACTTCGTCCATTGCTACCCCTTTTGAGCCTTATTATATTTTCTTTCATACCCCTCTTTCGGAATCAACAACAAAAATTGAGGATTGAGCGGAGAAATCCAAATGGAGAAACAAAAAGAAAGAAGAAAATAAAAAAAAAAGAAAAAAAAAAGAGAAAAAGAAAAAGAAAAGAAAAAATCGGGAGAAGTCAAGATGCAACAATGAACACGGACGTAGTCTGAACTACGTCTGACTTGATCCCGAAAGGGTACGTAGGCAGCCTCTCTGAGGTTCAGTCACAATAAATGAAAAACCTGAAAATCTAAAAATCCCCCGAGAAGGAAACTGGGGCAGAAGTTATGGTTGTTGAAGAAATAAGATTCCGAAAGTTGTAATCGTTAACCCACATTGAAATAATTTTGAGCCTTTATATCCTTTTTTCTAAACCCCATCCAAAAGCCTGCATTACGGTCCAAAGGAAGACCTTCCGATCAATCTTCAAGAAATGCCGAGTCAAGCGAACAAAGGTCAATCACATCAGGGGCAACACTCCAGTCCGAACAAAGGAGAGTGAAGAACTCAAACCACCACGAGACTCCAAGATGAGAGAAGTCAAAATGAGAGAGTCTTATCGGTGAAAACCCGCACGGGCACCGTAAGGCGACAGTGAGTTGAAAGAAAGAAAGATCAAATGAGAGAGGCTTGTTGGCGAAAACCCTATGGGCGCTGCAAGTCGACTAAGGATCCGATCAAAGAAATGAAGTATTGAAGACCGGTTTCACAGCAGAACTTTGCAACAAGAGTTGAACATCAACTTTGCTCTACGGAGAAGGCCAAAAGTGCATGTCGAGGTCGCTAGAGTCGGTATTCAAAATCCGTTAGGTCATTCGTCTGTAGGTTTCTTGTTAGGAATAGTATTTTTCTTTCTTTTCATTCTTCACACTTTGTTTTACCCTCCTTCTTATCAAGTCAGTCAGGTCACAACAAGTACAGAAATGATTTCGAAATTTGCCACCAAGCTCTCCAATTGCACAAGATGAGATTTAGCCAACACGACAATTGTCGTAGGTTAGGGAATGACAAAGCCAATGATTTAAGCCCACAAGAGCAACATGTGCAATGAGGATCATGTAAGACACAAGGGTCGGCAAGGTGCCAACTCAAGGAAAATATAACAAATGGAAGTACGGGGTTCGAACGGAGAGGGGGTATATCTTCTGACAAGAGAAAGAGTCAGTCAAGAAACACCAAAGGTTGTCAAGTGGAGTCATCAAAGGAATCGAGATCGAAGTTTGTGGTATCCGTCAAAGAAAGGGACAATATACATACCTAAAGAGAGTTGGATTTTGAACAAAGAAGAAGTGAAAATGGATAGTCGGTGAACAGGCAAGGCGCTCGGGTGGAAAGCAGTCGCCATCAAAGTTCAAGGCCACAACCAACCACCGCATTTAAACTAACATATTTTTCTTTGCTTTGAAACAGGGGCATAGACGTTATTGATTCGATAGAGCCAATAGCTTCCAATGGGCATAGGCTCATTTTGGTTGCGATGCGTATCTTACTGCATTGGGCCAAGGCGAAGGGCAAGTTTGCGCCAAATTGGCAGGGACCGTTTTTGGTATCACGGGTGTTGTCCAATGGAGCATTGTATTTAACGGATGTTGAAGGAAAGTGCGTAGAGACTGCTATCAATTCAGATGCAGTCAAAAGATACTATGTATGATTCCTTTTCAATTATGTGTTCTGTATTGTGTTGTGATTTTGGAATTGAAATGACGAAGGCGTTTTATTCTCTATCCAAACACTTTATCCATTGATAACCCCTTTGAGCCTAAATAAATAAATTCTTTCATATCCCTCTCTCGGAATCGCTTTAACGCAATAAGATCGAAATTGCCAAAATGAAAAAATGAAATGAAAAAAAAAATGAAAAATGAAAAATTGAATGATTGAAAGAAAAAAAAAAGAAAAAGACAAAGAAATTCGGGAAAAAGTCAAAAGAAATCCATCTAACTTATGAAGTTAGATGAACTACGTCTGACTTGATCCCGAAAGGGTACGTAGGCAGCCTCTCTGAGGTTCAGTCACAATAAAGGAAAAATCCAAAAATTTCGCACATATTGAAACTGGGGCAGAAGTTATGTTTAATAATTCCGAGAGTTGTAAATATTTTTTTTTGGGCCTTTATACCTTTCTTTCTCAACCCATCCAAAAGCCACATTACAGTCCAAAGAAAGACCTTCTGATCAATTCCGAAATGATAACGAATGAAATGAAGGAGGAGCGAAACACCGGACAACACCTGTGGTAAGAAAACAAAATACAAAAGGGAAAAAATGAGAAACAATGAAAAAAAATGAGAGAGTCTCATCGGTGAAAACCTTAATCGGCACTGTGAGACGATTGTGAGGTTGAGAGAATAAATGAGAGAGTCTTATTGGTGAAAACCTTTCGAGGCACCGTAGGGCGATCGTGAGGACTACCAGAAAAGAGAAAAGCAACAAAATAGTATCGGTTTGGGTTGAAAACAATTTGGAGACAGAATAATGATTGGAACGAACTGGGTCAAAGTTTAAATACATGGCATGGCCAGCGGAATCAGCCAGCAAATACCCAGATAAGTTCTAACTACCAGCTCCTGATAATGAAAGTTGAAACAACACTGGATGAGAAAGGAAGAGTTGGGAAGGAAATAAGGAAGCTTGGCAAACATGGCCAAAGGAAAAGAAAACAAAACAAAAATGGAAAAAGTGAGAAAATACAAAAAACAGAGTTCGCGAGAGATAGGCAGCTGAAAATTCACACAGTAGGAGAAAAAGCAAAAAAGAGGAAAGCAATAAGAGGCAGGGACGGCAGATGCCAGTTGCCAGCAGTTTATATCTAATAAATTTTGTTTCATGATTCATACAGGAACAAAGTGTCATTATTCACTTTAAAGCGAATGTGACCAATGTGGAAAAATAGAAAACACCTAAAAAGAGGAAAGTTTGACGATAAGTGGAGAAATTCACAGATGAGAGACAATTGGTAAAAGAAAATACCAAAAAGAGGAAGTTTTAAATCATTGTTGAAATCGGGGTGCCCGCCCCGAAGAATGGTATGGCGATTTATGTTAAGTTTTTTGTTGAAGTCAGGGTGCCCGCCTGGAGAATGGAATGGCATTTTACTTGAAGTTTTAGTTAAAGTTTTAAATTGTTGTTGAAATCGGGGTGCCCGCCCGAAGAATGGTATGGCAATTTATTTTTAAAGTTTGTTGTTGAAGTCGGGGTGCCCGCCCGAAGAATGGTATGGCGATTTATGTTAAGTTTTTTGTTGAAGTCAGGGTGCCCGCCTGGAGAATGGAATGGCATTTTACTTTAAGTTTTAGTTAAAGTTTTAAATTGTTGTTGGAGTCAGGGTGCCCGCCTGGAGAATGGAATGGCATTTTACTTTAAGTTTTAGTTAAAGTTTTAAATTGTTGTTGAAATCGGGGTGCCCGCCCGAAGAATGGTATGGCAATTTATTTTTAAAGTTTGTTGTTGAAGTCGGGGTGCCCGCCCGAAGAATGGTATGGCGATTTATTTTTGAAGTTTGTTGGTGAAAGTCAGGGTGCCCGCCTGGAGAATGGAATGGCGATTTATTTTTCGAAGTTTGTTGTTGGAGTCAGGTGCCCGCCTGGAGAATGGAATGGCATTTTACTTTAAGTTTTAGTTAAAGTTTTAAATTGTTGTTGAAATCGGGGTGCCCGCCCGAAGAATGGTATGGCAATTTATTTTTAAAGTTTGTTGTTGAAGTCGGGGGTGCCCGCCCGAAGAATGGTATGGCGATTTATTTTTGAAGTTTGTTGGTGAAAGTCGGGGTGCCCGCCCGAAGAATGGTATGGCAATTTATTTTTAAAGTTTGTTGTTGAAATCGGGGTGCCCGCCCGAAGAATGGAATGGCATTTTACTTTAAGTTTAGTTGAAGTTTTAATACGGGAATACATTTACGCATTGCACGTTTAAATTCCGTTAGGTGTCCACCTTCTAATACGGGAATATTTTTCGCATTCCGCATTGCACGTTTAAATTCCGTTAGGTGCCCACCTTCTAATACGGGAATATTTTCCGCATCGCATTGCACGTTTAAATTCTGTTAGGTGCCCACCTTCAATACGGGAATACTTTTATCGCATTGCACGTTTAAATTTTGTTAGGTGCCCACCTTCTAATACGGGAATATTTTCGCATCGCATTGCACGTTTAAATTCCGTTAGGTGCCCACCTTCTAATACGGGAATACATTTCGCATTGCACGTTTAATTTCTGTTAGGTGCCCACCTTCAATACGGGAATACTTTTCCGCATTTTGCATTGCACGTTTAATTTCGTTAGGCGCCCACCTTCAAATACGGGAATACATTTCACATTGCACGTTTAAATTACGTTAGGTGCCCACCTTCTAATACGGGAATACTTTTCCGCATTTTGCATTGCACGTTTAATTTCCGTTAGGCGCCCACCTTCAAATACGGGAATACATTTATGCATCGCATGTTTAATTTCTGTTAGGCGCCCACCTTCTAATACGGGAATACATTTCCGCATTGCACGTTTAATTTCTGTTAGGTGCCCACCTTCAAATACGGGAATATTTTTCTGCATTTCATTTCATACATATCTGCATTTAAAAAGAAAAAAAAAGAAAAAGAAAAAGAAAAGAAAAAAAAAAAATGAAAAAAAAATAAATAAATAAAAAAATGATGAAAAAATTCGGACATTCAATAACATGATGTGCCCAGTCACCATACTGGGGCAGAAAAATCTTTCTTTGGTTGTTTATTTTGTCACAAGCAGAGGTCCACCTGGAGAATGGACGAAATATTGAAGAAGATTGAACAAGTCAAGGCAATAACAAGAATGCCGGTGAAAAGTTGAACAAGTTCAAGGCAATAACCAGAATGCCATTGGAGTGAAGATACAAGTTGAAGGCAATAACGAGAATGCCGTTGCAAGGAATACAAGACACAAGATCAAGAAAATACAAAAAGACAAGTTGGAAGACATAGATAGGATTTTTGTAATTCATAGGCTGTAGCTTAGGCTAGCTCCTTTTATCTTTACCCCGGTGTAATAAGGAGTCAGTCAGCAATGACAGCAGTAATAACAACAACAGCAGTGAGATCACAGTCCTTGGTAGTCCCAGCTACCAGACCTTCCCGAACTACACTGACCTGATTCCTGTTTAGCCCAGGATATGTAGGCAACCTCTGAAGCAGGGCGCGGTCAAAGCTTTTCAAAATGCTTCGCAATGGAATACTCGAGCGGGTAAAAATCGTTCATAGTTGCTCACTTATCTTTGCACGGAAACTCTTCGTGTCCCCGAGCAAAGAGGGGCACTGTGAGCACGTGATTTTTACCCTACACATGAGTTATTCTTATAAAATTCAAAATAAATAATTTTTCCTTGTTTTTATAATTTTGTGTGAATTTTGTGATTAGTCGTTTGCATGTTATTTGCGTGTGATAAATGAAAATACAAAAATTGCATCTTTAGGAAATTAATTCTTTTTTCTAACAAATTAAAGAAAAAATCAAAAAAAAATTAGTTAGCTTTTAAATTGAAAATTGTCAAAAAGAGGTAATTAGTTAGTTTTAATTAGTTCCAAATAATTACAAAGTAGGAAAATACAGAAAATATAATTTTTTTTTTATATATTAAATACAACAAAATACAAAAAAAGGGGGAGGGGAAAATACAAAGAAGAAATACTACATATATACAAATTGGGCCAAAAATGCCATGCCAAGAAGCTGGCCCAAATCGGCCAACCCAGTCCAAATGACCCAGACCCACGCCCCAGCCCAAAACCCGGGTCCCCTCTTCTTTAATCCCATCCGTCCATAAACTTCAATCCAACGGCTGTGATTTGTTCTTACATATTCTAATGTACAAAGACAAAAACCTTAAAAAAACATAACACAAAAAAACCTTAATCTTTTCATCTCTCTCTCTCCCTTCAGTCAAACACACAGCCGCATCTCTCCTATCTTCACCTCCCAGCCGCCGCCTAGGGTTCCGCCGCAGGTGGCGGCGGCCGGCCACCATTCCGGCCAAAACCAACGCCAAAATACTCCCCTCACTCTCCTTATCACTTCCCCACCACTAGTTTTCTTCAAACATCAACCAAACGCCTCCAAAGTTAAACCCTAATTCGCGCCGCCACCCACCACCATGGCGGCGCCACCTCGAAACCACCCCCAAATCAACCCCCCACCTTTCTTCTAACACCTCTCAACCGTGACACACGAAGAATTGAGTCAACAACCGCCGGAAATTCAAGAATCACTTAAACCGCGACCAAGAATCCAAGAAAATGGTGCCGGAGTTCGAAGTCTATCAAGAAGTGAAGAAAATTCAAGAAAAACAAAAGAAAAAACAGAAGCAAACGGAAAAACAAAGAAAAAACAGAAAAATCAAAGCTAAGTTTTTCCTTTTTATTTATTTATTTCTTCTTGTGTATGTTTGATTTTCGTCGAATAAAGTATGTTCGTCTCATATATTTTCCGATTAATTTTTCGAATGAATACACTGTGAATTGCTTCTTATTTTTTCCGTTAATATCAATGAATCCGTCCCTGGTTCTCTCCGAATTAGATGGCTAGATTTTCTGTTTAAATTTGATTTTTATTAGTTTGTTCTGATTTTTGTTAGATTTTTTCTGTTTAATTGAGTAATTTTCGATTTTGATTCTATTTTTTTTTGTTAGTTTCCGAGAGTTTTTAACAATTTTAGGTTTTAGATTCTGTTAGACTTTTGTTAATTTCTCGCCTATTTGTAGATTCTTCAGATTTCACGGGATTGGTCGTTTTTTATTTATGTTGAACCATGGAATTCTGATTTCCTTCAATTGTTTTAACAGTATGGGTAGTAACATTATAGGGGAATTGTTTGAATTTTTGTTTCGTTCAAAGTTTAATAAACAATATCCATTAGTTCAAAGTAAGAGTAATCTGTTTACTGAAATCGGTTAATTTGGTGTTAATCTTTTCATGCTGATATTTGTTAGAGTTAATTGCTTCTAATAATGATTTTTGTTAGTAGTTGATTAATATGCAATACTGTCTCAAAGGCCCACCCATTTGCCAATTAGTGAATCTGTCTTGACAAGTATTTTTGACCCTGTTTCGAAATTCAAATTGATTAATTGCTGATTGTTGAAGTTGTTCAATTGTGATTAGTGAATCCAATATTGTTCAATAGGATGTATTGGTTATAGCTGTAGTTAGTGATTAAGCTCGATAAGTGAATTCGCCTTTAGACTACCATAGATTCAATTAAGTCGATAGTTGAAATCACACGATTCATAGCAACCTAAGGTGTTTTACTTGATAGATTCAAAAGCGATTAGTTATTTGATTAATAAGACTCACCATCTATCAATTGTTTCCTGAGTCTTGTTAATTGAGTAATAGATCAAAAGTGGCTATGTTTGTAAGACCACCTAGGATTGGCTATTGATGCAATGTGATTCTAATTAATTGAATTAATCTGAATTTAAAGTAGTTAATAGGGCCAATTGGCTAGTTGAGCAATAGTCACTTAATTGTGGCTATTTGCTAAATACCAATCTGAAAATGGGTTAAAATAAGGATAAAATACAGAAATTAGGAATGTAATAAGCCTTAAGGAGTAGGGGTGAATTGGGAAAAGGAAGTTGGTAAACTTGTAATAAGGTTAAAAGGAAAAGGGTGCAATTGGAATAAGAAATGGTAAAGTTGTTATAAATATAGAGCATTAAGGGCAACTTGGGGATAAAAAGGGTAGAATTAGTAGTTGTCCTTAACAAGTGAGGGCACAATAGGTAATACAAGGGAAATAGAACATGGTAGAGTATTCTAGAAGGGGTTTTAGTGTAACTTTCACTAGAATAATTGCACTAACTTGTGCAACAAGCTAAAAATTGAAGGGGTTTTAGTGAAATATGAATTTTCAGATTTTTTCTCTTTTTGGGCCTATAAATAGGCATTTTCAGCATTAATAATGGGGGGTTCCTGCTGATTTTGAGAAGGATTTAGCATTTTTAAGCCATAGGAACCATAGAAAAATCCCAAAAAATATTTGCCAAATTCCAGATCTGAAATTAATATTTCAGATTCATTTTTCTTCTATTTTGCCTTCTAATTCATTCCAAGAAAACAAAAATAATAAGATAGTCTATTACAAATCAGTGAAGAACAGTTTGAATGTGAAATTGGGCTTTGAATCAACTTGAAATTCTGGAAAACTACCTCCTGGGTTTAACTGTTGTTCATCTCACTGTTTGCTGTGAATTTGACTGTTACTGTTGGAATTATTTGCTGCACTGCCTGAATAAACCATCCTCTGCCGTGTCTGTTAGATCTAATGGGTTTCAACTTTTCAGGTACACACTTGTAACCTCAAGCCTACCGAAATGAAGTGAATGAATGGAAATATTCAATGTGATATTGTTGTGACTTTTACTTTCTGTTTTTTTTCAGTTTATATACAAATCTAGCTAGAGACATTTGTATTCGTTTAGGATTAGTTTAATTGTAATTAATTCTCATTATTGGACTGGATTGGACTGACGCCTTCAAATTAGTTCATAGTACATTTTTGGTAGCATCTCTAAAAAACAGGAAGCCTTAATGGCTAATGAGATTGAAATATCATATGATATATAGGTGATGGACGTAGCTGTTATGTTTAGGTTCCGGGATCTACAAATTGTGCATATTATTAGTTTCTTTAAAAAATAATGAATTACTTTAAAAATGGGTGATTAGTTGAAAATAACAGGTTCTGCAAGAGTTTGTGTTGGCTAAGTTAGTGTATCCATTTGGGCTTCAATAATAAAAATTCAATTTATGAAGCAATTTTTATTTTTCTGGATTGATGGTAAATTAGGGGATGTAGCTCGAAATTGTTTTCTTGCTACTTTGGTAGTCAACTGCTCATGATTCTGCATAAATAGCGCCTGTTGGTAATTAGATCCAATTGTTAAAATTTGTTTGTTTTAGTGAAATTTGTTGGTTTAGTTAATTAATTTAGTATATTATTTTATTAATAATTTCGAGCTTCTGAGGCCTTGAAAACCTCATTCTATGTTGCCTCGATTTACGTGCACGATCCAAGCATGTAGCCGGAAAGATTTTGTGATAGAAAATATGAATTCTATGAGAAATTTGGATAAAAATGATATTAATATTGATATGGTTGACTTCGGTCAACATTTTTGGTAAACGGATCCGAACCCGAGATTGGATGGTCCCGAGAGGTCCGTAGGAAAATATGGGACTTGGACATGTGTCCGGAGTCGAATTCTGAGGCCTAGAGCCCAAGTTATGAATTTTTATGTGAAATTGTTTTTGATGCAATTATTAAAGGAAATAAATTAATAGACCTTGGTATCAGGCTCGTATTTTGGTTCCGACGCCCGGTACAAGTCTTAAATATTATATATGTGATTTCTGTAAAGTTTGGTGACATTTGGATGTCGTTTGAGATGTTTTGGACCTCGAGTTCCAAGTTAAGAAGTTTTGAAAATCAAAAGTATGAAAATCATGAGTTTGAGGCTCGATTTGATTAAAACGAAGTGATATTGGCGATATGATCGCACGAACAAGTCCATAATGTGTTTTCGAGGTTGTGTACATGTTTGGTTTGGAGCCCGGGGGGCTCGGGTAAAGATTTGATAGGCCGTTGGATGAAATTCTGAATTTTTGAACTGCTGGTTTTTCACCCAGCTGTTGGCTTCGCAATTGCGAGGAATTTCTCGCAATTGCGAAGGGGACAATGTAAGGCAAGGCTCGCAAATGCGAACAATTGATCGCAAATGCGAAGCCAGCCTTGTTCGCAAATGCGAACAATTGTTCGCATTTGCGAAGGTCCCCAATGCTGCCTTGGTTCGCAAATGCGAACCATTGTTCGCAAATGCGAACGTCTCAGTGACTGCCTTGGTTCGCAAATGCGAACCATTGTTCGCAAATGCGAACAATGCCTTGTGCAGCATGTGTTCGCAAATGCGAAGCCTTCTTCGCAAATGCGAAGGAGCCTGGTTCGCAAATGCGAACAAATGTTCGCAAATGCGAACTTTCCACCCTTAGCTTATTTTTCAAACTCCGGAAATTGGTCGGGGTTCGCAATTGCGAACCCATGTTCGCAAATGCGAACACAGAGACCTGAAAAACACGAATTTCACTCATTTCTTCATTTTTCACAAAACCAAAACACCCATTTGCGACTCTTCAAGGATTTCTTCTTCATCAAAACGATTGTAAGTCACTTTTTACTTAATTCTTTCAATTCCTAACATCATTAAACATGTTTTTCATTAGAAATCAAATGTTTTCATGGTAAAATTCTTGTTTTTGTTAGAAAATAGGGTTTTTCATAAATTGGGAATTGGACCTCGAATTGAGGTCCGATTTTGAAACAAATTATATACGTGAACTCGTGGGGGATGGGTAACCGGATTTTGGTCCTAACCCCGAATTCCGATCATGTGGGCCCGGGGTTGAAATTTACTATTCATGGAAGAATGTTGTAAAAGTGTTATTTGGTATTAAGAATTAGTTTGTGGAGTAGAATTGATGATATTAAATCAATTGTGTATAGATACGGTTGGATTGGAGCCAAATTGAAAGAAAAGACATTTCCACGGATTGGATTGTTCATAAGTATTCGAGGTAAGTGTTTGTTCTATCCTAGCTCGAGGGAATAGGATTATGTGTTATGTGTTATGTGATCGAGTGCGGTGTATGGGCTGTGGTGACGAGCATCCATACACTGGCGTCTAGTATGACCGTGAGTCGTTGGAAAATGATATTTTGAGATATATTACATGTGAATCGTTATTGTTCTCCCTTGTTGGGACTTGTTGTGAAGATAATTATCGATTGCCCTTGATGGGACGATTTATGAATTGTTGTTTCTTTCTCTGCCCTTAACTTGTGATTGTTATTTGGGTGAGGAAGAGTGATAATGCACGAAGGGTGATGTCGTGCCATGTTTATTTATTTATGCACGAAGGTTAATGCCGTGCCATGTTTATTTATTGATTATGCACGAAGGATCATGCCGTGCCTGTTATTGAACCATGTACGAAGGATCATGCCGTACTATGGATGTGAGGATGAGAGTAAAAGCACGAAGGGGTGATGCCGTGTACTTTATTTGTTTATTTGGTGAGGATGAGAGTAAAAGCACGAAGGGTGATGCCGTGCAATTGTTTGCTATTCCTTGACTTGATATTACTTGTTTTTCCATTATATTTTATTTGGGTGATGCCGTGCAATTGTTTGCCATTTCTTGACTTGATATTACTTGTGTTTCCATTATACCTTGTTTTCCTTGTGAACTTATTTGATTGTTATTTGGGTGAGGAAGAGTGATAATGCACGAAGGGTGATGCCGTGCCATGTTTATTTATTTATTTATGCACGAAGGATCATGCCGTGCTCCTATTATTGAACCATGTACGAAGGATCATGCCGTACCATGGATGTGAGGATGAGAGTAAAAGCACGAAGGGTGATGCCGTGTACTTTATTTGCTTATTTGGTGAGGATGAGAGTAAAAGCACGAAGGGTGATGCCGTGCAACTGTCTGCTATTTCTTCAATTGATATTACTTGTGTTTACATTATACTTTGTTTTCTTTGTGAAATTATTAACTGTGGTTAGTTGTTAAATTCTTTAAGATATTTCTTATTGTGTTATTACTTGATTATTTCTTGTTATTTTGTGGTACACATATATATATTGAATTGCACAGGTTTATGTGAGTGTCTGGTCCTAGGCTTGTCACCACTTCGCCGGGATAGGCCAGGCACTTACCAGCACATGGGGTCGGTTGTGCTGATATTACACTCCTGTGCGTTTTGGCACAGGTCCAGGTTACGATCAGGATCAGCAGTAGCAGTAAATCGATTGCATGGGAGTTGATCATATTGAGACCGAGGTAGCTTGCAGACGTTCGCAGGCCCGGCGTGTCTCTCTTTATTTATGTCATTAGCTGTAGTCTCTTTGTTTCGAGACAAACAGAATTATGTTATATTTCCTTCGGACTTTTATGTGTAGTATTCCATAGTAGTTCGTGAGTTGGTGACTCCACGTCTTGGGTAGAGGATTTCAGTATAATTTTCACTTTGTGATTTGTTATATCCATTTCGATAAAGTATTCCGCATTTATTTAATTAAAATTGTGTTAAAAACAGGATAGTATGAATATAGTGGCTTGCCTAGCTACCACGAGTAGGCGCCATCACGATCCCGATGTTGGGGGAAAATCCGGGTCGTGACAGGGTTTAGTTAATTAATTTAGTATATTAATTAAAATCTGTTAGTTTAGTATTGATTTGATAATAATTCAGTTTATAAGAGGTTCAACTGATTTGTTAAGAAAAACTAATGTGTATTAGTAGAGCAAAATTATAGTAATTAGCCTAATAAAAATTTAGTATATAATAGATTCAATTTAGTCGAATAAAATGAGCACACTTCACTTTAAATACATAATGGCTGATTCACGTGAGTTGGAATGGCTTTCAGGGACTTTGATCCTTTTTTTGATTAACGATTGGCCTATTTCTGATCTTATGTTTGGGCCTGTCTCAGGCCCAGTCACTGAAAAGAATTAATCTGTATAAATTGGGATCTTTTGTACCTAAGGTTAAAAATGACACTTGGCCCATTAATATTTAATTGATAAGCTATGGCATTCCTTAATAATAAATTAGGACTTTTCTTTTTCTTATATTATTAGAGACCGATCAAATGGAAAAATCATAGTTATGTTAGGATTAACCTTCAATAAAATAATGGGACGAGCCTCGCCCGAATAACAACGGGGCCCCCATTTAGTAATAAGATGACATAGTAGAATCGGAGAGGCTAATAGTAAATTCCATAGCCTCTCCCAAAGTTTAAAAGCCGATATAGACTATCTTAAGGCACGATTTTAATATACCTTCCTATGAACGAGTGTGCACTTGGTGCGACTCAAATCCAAATCTCGGTAAAGCGAAATACACCGAAAGTCATAGGCGTACTGGTTGCGGTATGACTCGAGGCGTGTTTTCGCAATGCTGCAAATTCTTGAAAATAATATTTATGTAAAAGCACATTATGTTGTTAAAACCTATAATTGAGTCAAACGAAAGTCATGAACGACAGTGGAGCGACCGTGCTAAAACCACGGAATCCGGGAATGCCTAACACCTTCTCCCGGGTTAACAGAGTTCCTTATCCGGATCTCTGCTTCGCAGACATTTATAAGAGTCAAAATTCCTCGGATTCGGGATTAACCGGTGACTTGGGACACCATTGTCATTCCCAAGTGGCGACTCCGATTAATCTCTAATAAAATCCCGAACCGATTGTCCTTTAATTGGAAAAACTCCTTCCCTTACGTTATTGTATCCGTTTCGGGTAATTGAGCGTCGGGGTATACCCTACAAGTGTATTTATACGCTTTTAAGTGTGTGGGGTAATAAAAAGGGAGGTGTGACAGTAACTTCATTCCCTCATTCTGCATATACATACAATCTAAATATATTACAAAAATTATTGGTGGAAAGATATGAGAATTAACCACAAATTAATTGTAAATTAGAAGTTCTTTATTCTTTGCATTATCTAATTGTAGTATAACGCCTAAAGATGAATAATACCAACAGTTTCATAAGAAAAATAATAAAAAATGAAGAGATTCAATGAAGAATCACAATTATGTAATCAAAGTAATGCACTCGTTTTTTTATTTATCCACATAAAGTAAGCATAATTAACCAGAAACCTTTTTTGCAATTGAAAATATTTTGCATGACCAAACAGGTCTTCTACATATGAGATTGATTCCATTTTTGATCGATGTTTCTATTTTAAGCATAATTTAGAATTGATCTAACAAAAAAATTTCCTCTCCAAACCAAGAGTAATGTATAGAGATTACACAACCTATACTAGTTTTGGATAATGTCTCTTGTTAGATGGTTCATGTGCTCATGTCATGTACAATGTAGCTCGATTGTGAGCACATTAGGTAGAACAATAATTGAAAAATCAGTGTAACAGGCAGTCGCTTCTAAAAATAAGAGTTAAGTGTCAAAATATAGGCTTTCCATGATAATTTTTTAAAAAAAATCATTTCGTGCTATTAAAAATAATAAAGCTAATTGTAGTATAACGCCTAAAGATGAATAATACCAACAGTTTCATAAGAAAAATAATAAAAAATGAAGAGATTCAATGAAGAATCACAATTATGTAATCAAAGTAATGCACTCGTTTTTTATTTATCCACATAAAGTAAGCATAATTAAGCAGAAACCTTTTTTGCAATTGAAAATATTTTGCATGACCAAACAGGTCTTCTACATATGAGATTGATTCCATTTTTGATCGATGTTTCTATTTTAAGCATAATTTAGAATTGATCTAACAAAAAAATTTCCTCTCCAAACCAAGAGTAATGTATAGAGATTACACAACCTATACTAGTTTTGGATAATGTCTCTTGTTAGATGGTTCATGTGCTCATGTCATGTACAATGTAGCTCGATTGTGAGCACATTAGGTAGAACAATAATTGAAAAATCAGTGTAACAGGCAGTCGCTTCTAAAAATAAGAGTTAAGTGTCAAAATATAGGCTTTCCATGATAATTTTTTAAAAAAATCATTTCGTGCTATTAAAAATAATAAAGCTAATTGTAGTATAACGCCTAAAGATGAATAATACCAACAGTTTCATAAGAAAAATAATAAAAAATGAAGAGATTCAATGAAGAATCACAATTATGTAATCAAAGTAATGCACTCGTTTTTTTTATTTATCCACATAAAGTAAGCATAATTAAGCAGAAACCTTTTTTGCAATTGAAAATATTTTGCATGACCAAACAGGTCTTCTACATATGAGATTGATTCCATTTTTGATCGATGTTTCTATTTTAAGCATAATTTAGAATTGATCTAACAAAAAAATTTCCTCTCCAAACCAAGAGTAATGTATAGAGATTACACAACCTATACTAATTTTGGATAATGTCTCTTGTTAGATGGTTCATGTGCTCATGTCATGTACAATGTAGCTCGATTGTGAGCACATTAGGTAGAACAATAATTGAAAAATCAGTGTAACAGGCAGTCGCTTCTAAAAATAAGAGTTAAGTGTCAAAATATAGGCTTTCCATGATAATTTTTTAAAAAAATCATTTCGTGCTATTAAAAATAATAAAGCTAATTGTAGTATAACGCCTAAAGATGAATAATACCAACAGTTTCATAAGAAAAATAATAAAAAATGAAGAGATTCAATGAAGAATCACAATTATGTAATCAAAGTAATGCACTCGTTTTTTTATTTATCCACATAAAGTAAGCATAATTAAGCAGAAACCTTTTTTGCAATTGAAAATATTTTGCATGACCAAACAGGTCTTCTACATATGAGATTGATTCCATTTTTGATCGATGTTTCTATTTTAAGCATAATTTAGAATTGATCTAACAAAAAAATTTCCTCTCCAAACCAAGAGTAATGTATAGAGATTACACAACCTATACTAGTTTTGGATAATGTCTCTTGTTAGATGGTTCATGTGCTCATGTCATGTACAATGTAGCTCGATTGTGAGCACATTAGGTAGAACAATAATTGAAAAATCAGTGTAACAGGCAGTCGCTTCTAAAAATAAGAGTTAAGTGTCAAAATATAGGCTTTCCATGATAATTTTTTAAAAAAATCATTTCGTGCTATTAAAAATAATAAAGCTAATTGTAGTATAACGCCTAAAGATGAATAATACCAACAGTTTCATAAGAAAAATAATAAAAAATGAAGAGATTCAATGAAGAATCACAATTATGTAATCAAAGTAATGCACTCGTTTTTTTATTTATCCACATAAAGTAAGCATAATTAACCAGAAACCTTTTTTGCAATTGAAAATATTTTGCATGACCAAACAGGTCTTCTACATATGAGATTGATTCCATTTTTGATCGATGTTTCTATTTTAAGCATAATTTAGAATTGATCTAACAAAAAAATTTCCTCTCCAAACCAAGAGTAATGTATAGAGTTTACACAACCTATACTAGTTTTGGATAATGTCTCTTGTTAGATGGTTCATGTGCTCATGTCATGTACAATATAGCTCGATTGTGAGCACATTAGGTAGAACAATAATTGAAAAATCAGTGTAACAGGCAGTCGCTTCTAAAAATAAGAGTTAAGTGTCAAAATATAGGCTTTCCATGATAATTTTTAAAAAAAAATCATTTCGTGCTATTAAAAATAATAAAGCTAATTGTAGTATAACGCCTAAAGATGAATAATACCAACAGTTTCATAAGAAAAATAATAAAAAATGAAGAGATTCAATGAAGAATCACAATTATGTAATCAAAGTAATGCACTCGTTTTTTTTATTTATCCACATAAAGTAATCATAATTAACCAGAAACCTTTTTTGCAATTGAAAATATTTTGCATGACCAAACAGGTCTTCTACATATGAGATTGATTCCATTTTTGATCGATGTTTCTATTTTAAGCATAATTTAGAATTGATCTAACAAAAAAATTTCCTCTCCAAACCAAGAGTAATGTATAGAGATTACACAACCTATATTAGTTTTGGATAATGTCTCTTGTTAGATGGTTCATGTGCTCATGTCATGTACAATGTAGCTCAATTGTGAGCACATCAGGGAGAACAATAATTGAAAAATCAGTGTAACAGGCAGTCACTTCTAAAAATAAGAGTTAAGTGTCAAAATATAGGCTTTCCATGATAATTTTTTTTAAAAATCATTTCGAGCTATTAAAAATACTAAAGCAAATATGTTTTGCTTCCCATTAGTCCTATGTAATGTTCAGAAAACTAGAAAATTGCAACCAAGCTAGAAACAAATTGACATGACAAATATGATTTTCAATTTAGTACTCCTTAAACACAAAATAAAAAGAAAGAATTGAAACGAAAAAAAAAAAGAGGAACAAAACCAAACTCAGAATTGGGGTTATTTGGGTTTTTAGCTTTCCATACATTAATGGGCCAGCTGAGATAGCCCAGTTTTTGTACCATTTCGCTCGATCCCGGTCCACTTGCAGCCCTTTAAGTAGATAGCAATCCACTGAACCAAACCCTAATCGAGGGTTTTCTCTTACAGGTAACTTACTGCCTTCGTATCCACCTCTCTCTCATATACACATATGCATCATTTCTAGGGTTTTGAATTTGGATCTACTGATTAAGGATATTAAGCATTTGGTTACTTTTTTTAGCTGCTGATAAAGCTGAAAATTTTCTATTTTGTGATTTTTTTGACAGTGAAGTTTGAAGGAGAAGGATTCTGAGCCATGAGGTATGACTGAAGCTCCAAACTTCTCTCTGCTGTTCTCAATGTGTTATCTACTTCTCTGAATATGTTATCTCTGTCCATGTTTGGTCTAATAATTTATTTTTCTGCACTTTCCGTTTGTTAGCAGAAATTAATTTAAGCTTTCCTAGAGTGCATTTTGGTAAACAACCTAGTTTCAGATCGATAACTTGACATTGTCGCCTTTATAATTAAACTATGAGACAGATATTTTTCTGAATTTGTCAATATTTGTTTATTTTGGCTCTTCATTTAAAGGGGAAGTTTCCACTTCTTTTAGATTTGGAGGTTGCTTGATGTGTTTATCGGAAAAAAATAATGATATCTATTTTGATACCTTTACAAAATCCTTTCGTTTATTTGGAGAATCACAGGTTTTTTGATAGTGAAGATTACATGAACATGTTAATTGAAAGAGTGTGGCAACATTTGTTTGTCTAGCCATATGTTTGTCAAGAACATTGCAAACTTGATGATCCTTTACGATACCATAGTTTTTATGGTATAGTTGAATACATGTATTTATCTTTGATACCATTCCTTTACAGTAAGCTTCAGAGTGATGCCCTTAGAGAAGCCATCTCTGTGATTAAGAATGATTGTGCAGAGAAGAAAAGAAAATTCACTGAGACTATTGAGCTCCAGATCGGGCTGAAGAACTATGATCCCCAAAAGGACAAACGTTTCAGTGGGTCCGTTAAATTGCCCCACATTCCTCGCCCTAAAATGAAGATTTGTATGCTTGGAGATGCTCAGCACGTTGAGGAGGTAATCCTACTACACTTTTTAATTGTGTCAATGACTGCACGGACAATTTCAAACAATATTTGCAGATAGGCTAACAGTTGCAAATACTGCTGGTGAAAGCTTTTAGTGATTGAATAACTACTGCTTGTGTGATTTAGCTTAATAATGAGTTGATTTGATTTGTCATTAAATAAACTTCTAATATGTTTACGTTCGTTTGCTCTTCTATGATTACTTAAGCCTTTTACTTTCTCTGAGATGGTGTTGTGTTCACTAGCTCTATTTGTCTGCACTTATCCTGTTACTTTGGTGTAGTTCTTCTACATAAATCCGGGATGGTTTTAGCTTTTTCCAATACTAGCTTCTCATATCTTGGAAATGCAATTAGTTTGGAAGTTACGTGCATCCTAGCTTAGAAGAATCTATTGTTCAATGACCTTTTTTCTTCCATTTGGTGGACCTCCTTGGTGAATTAGCTTGTTGATGTGGTTATCATGGTTTAGAGAGGAAATCCATCACAAGTCTTTTGTTGATGTGGTTATCATTGTTTAGAGAGGAAATCCATCATAAGTCTTTTTTCTTGATTCATTGGACGTGTCTCTTTAATGTTGACCATTTAGCCTTCGTTATTGATGTTGTCTTCACTCTTGAAATTTTGTGGTTACTTCAGATTGCCCCAAAAGTTACATGTGTTGGAATCTTTCCTGAATCTTCATTTTGTTTTTGAAAAGATGATTAACACTTGGTACCATATGTCTGCAGGCAGAAAAGATAGGTTTGGAGTACATGGATGTGGAAAGCTTGAAAAAGCTTAACAAAAATAAGAAATTGGTTAAGAAGCTTGCAAAGAAATACCATGCTTTCTTGGCTTCAGAGTCTGTCATCAAGCAGATTCCTCGTTTGTTGGGGCCCGGCCTGAACAAGGCTGGTAAGTTAATTGATTCTCTTAATCCTTTGAATGTATGTACTTCTAGTTTAGGGCTGCTGCTTTTCTCATTCAGGAGAACTTGCTCTCTTAGTTACTGTCAGGACTATTCAATGTCCTTGCGGTGGCTTATTTCAGACTATATGCTCACCTTTAAGCTCACGTTTAATTGGTTCTGTTCACTGTAAATGCAGGCAAGTTTCCAAGTCTTGTTTCACACCAGGAGTCACTTGAATCCAAAGTTAATGAGACCAAAGCTACTATCAAGTTTCAATTGAAAAAGGTGCTTTGCATGGGAGTTGCTGTTGGAAACTTGGATATGGAGGAGAAACAGATCTTCCAGAATGTGCAAATGAGTGTTAATTTTCTAGTGTCGTTGCTGAAAAAGAATTGGCAAAATGTGAGTTCATTTGGCATCCTAGTTTAGCCATCTCCATATAGATTTGCTATATTCTTCTCGACTGAATGCAATGTTTTTTATTTCCATTCCCTGGTCAATTCAGTTCTAATCTGGTGTAATTGTTTGTCAATGCAGGTAAGGTGCCTGTACTTGAAGAGCACCATGGGAAAGCCACAGCGTGTCTTTTAAGGAGATTTTTGTTTCGCTGTTGGAAGTTTTCAGCATTTTGGGTGTGTGAGCTATAGATACTCTTGAAATTTTGGGTAGTAGTCCTGGTTATCTGTTTGAATACTATAACATTGTTCGGTATTGTTTTGCTTCAACTTTGTCTTGTTTAAAGATGTTAGCAAGTGATTGCCATATCATCCCATGTGCCAATTTCTCAATTTCTTATTTATCTTTTCAGCCGAGCAGTTTGCATTTTGACGTGTAAGCTGAAAGTTAAAAAAAGATATCAGTGCTTTACAGTATATATGCGTTTGCCATCTAAATAAACAATGGACAAAAGATATTTAGGAGAGCAAGCAATAATTATGCAGAGATTATTTCTTAACCAGCCATTTACAATAAGAGGGGTTGTTTGGTAGGGTGTACAAGAATAGTGCCGCAGGGATTAGTAATGCAAGCAATAGTTTATGGAGAGATTATTTCTTACTCATTGTTTGGCTATAAAATAATCATTGTTTGGCTATGCAGAGATTATTTTTTACTCATTGTTTGACGTGGAGTATTAAATTTAACATGCATTGCATACTTTTAAGAAAATTAGTTATTTTCAAAAGTGCCCTTCATATTCTTTTCCTTTAGGGGACTTTATAGATAATTCTGTCTTTAACTATGATAATGCATGTATTAATGGTTTTAGTATTGTTAATGCCATAGTTTGCTGTGTATTAGCTATACACGGGATAATACCAAATAGGGTATTATTAGGTTTACATAGGTTGAAAAGAACATATCCGGGAAGGGTAGTTACGCATACTTATCCCTGTCTTATTAGGATAGAGATATATACTCTTGGCTCACATAGGTTGAAAAGGTGTACTAAATGAAATATTATTAATACACAAAGTTAATGTATGCGTATTTTCTCTAATGGAGGTCGTTTGGTAGGGTGTATAAAAATAGTGCAGAATAAGGTGTATTAGTATTGCATGGATTAGCAATGCATGTGTTAGTAATGCATGCATTAGTTATGCAAATATTATTTTTCATCTATTGTTTGGTGTGGTGTATGAAAATTATAATAAATTGCATAATTTTTAAGAAAAATAGTTGTTTAAAAAAATATCCTCCATATTCTCTAGTTTTAAGAGACTTTAAGGACAATTTTGTCTTTAACCATATTAATGCATGTATTAATAGCCTTGGTATTACTAATGCCTTGGCTTTCTATGCATTACTTATGCATAGGATAATACCAAGTATGATGTATAACTAATATTTGATATAGGTTGAAAAAAAATACCAAATAAGGTATAAGTAATGCATATAGCTAATGCTTGCATTATTTTTTCTAATACCTCTTAAATGACTCCTAATTTCATTGGGTATAGAATCCCTTGGTTGTGTAGTTGCTACGGCCGTCGAAACCAATCTCGCCCTCAAATTGCCTCTTATCTTGAAGATGTCAGCTGTAAAAATGTATGAAGCTTTACCTGAATAATGGGTCGTAGCAAATTATCAAAAAGATAGTAATCGGTGGAGACTTTGAACTTGAAGACGCATTAGTTATGAGTTTTGACAAAAAAATGTTGATGTTTTGTTAAATTAAACAATTAATCAATTATACCCGTCAAACACTCTTAGAAAATGAAATTTACTGAGAACTTAATTATCAACTCTGTCGATAATAGAACGAGCAGAGAGCAAATTAACACAATAAAGTTATTAATAAAAGGATTGTAGGCAGAGAGCAATATCACAAGATTGATAACTCTTTTTTTTAAGAACCTACTTAAAAAGATAAGGAGAAAGCACCATATATGCTTTTTTTAGATAGATTAATTTTGGGATATTTACACAAATAGCAAAACCATTTTTGTGGCCCATTCAAGACTTTTTTTTCCGGTTCAAGTAGACAAACGGAATCAAATAAATTAGGCACTTTGAGCGAAAGAGTAAAAAAAAAAAAAAAGCAAAATATCTTAAAATTCCCACTAGGATTATTAGTTACAGTCTTAAATTATTTGTGGTCTTAATTACCCCCATTAACTTGGCTTTTTGAAAGCCATTACTCCCTTGGACGCAACATATGACAAAGACTGTGGTTGCACTCCCCTTCCACATAGATTTTCTTGTATATATGGCAGTTTTTTGAAAAATAAAATATATTTTTACATTTTTAAGTATGTTACTTCTTTAGATAATTTTTTTCGAATATAATTTATAATAAAACTTGGATAGAAGTACATTATTTAGGCTAATTTTTTTTATTTGGCTAAAAATAATAATATTTTACAACAACAACAACAACCCATTGAAATTGCACTAATGAGGTCTGGGAAGGTAATGCGTACACAGACCTTACCTCCATCTGAAGGGGTAGAGAGGCTGTTCCCATAAGACCCTCGGCTCAAGGAAACAAAAGAACAAAAATATAAAATATTAGTATCACAACAGAAAAAAAAATGAACATAAAATCCAAAAGAAACATGCAAAGTAGAGCGATAACTATTAAATGCACCATGCACTAAATTAGTAAGACACAATAATGACACTAGCTATCTTAAATAAAAACCTTACCAGACTAGTCTCGCAAAGGTATAAGTAAGGCAAGACTCAACTAATTCCTAACCTACAACTTTAATACTCGACCTCCACAACTTTCTATCAAGTGTCATGTCCTCTGAAATTTGAAGCATCGCCATATCATGCCTGATCACATCTACCCAATACTTCTTAAGCCGCCCTTTACCTCTTCTTGTCCCCTCCACAACTAGCCGCTCATACCTCTTTACTAGAGCATCTAGACTTCTCCTCTGAAACCATCTGAGCCTCGCTTCCCGCATCTTGTCATCAATGGTAGCCACTTGCACCTTCGCCCGAATATCATCATTTCTAATCTTATCCATTCTAGTGTGCCCGCACATCCACCTTAGCATTCTCATTTCTGCTACTCTCATCTCTTAGGTTTGTGAGTTCTTAACATACCGACACTCAACCTCATACATCATTGTCGGTCTAACCATCACTTTATAGAACCTAATCTTATCAATCCTAGTGTGCCCGCACATCCACCTTAACATCCTCATTTCTGCTGCTCTCATCTTCTAGGTACGTGAGTTCTTAACAAGCCAACACTCAACCTCATATCATTGCCGGTCTAACCACCGCTTTATAGAACTTACCTTTAGTTAATCTTTTTTGAATTTGACCTGAAAATAAAGATTTATACAATTGAAATAAATAGTCAAAGCATCTACATAGTTTGAAGTTAATTATTTTGGCTATAATTTTTTATATGTCTCTCTCTCTCTCTCTCTATCTCTCTCTCTCTCTCTCTCTCTCTCTCTATATATATATATATATATATATATATATATTACAGATTTTACCTGAAAAAGTAAAAAAGTACAGTTAAAATAAATAGACATTGTATCAAAAGAAGAAATAAAAAGAGTATACAATTTTTTCAACTGTGTATTTTTATTTTTTCAATTGTGTACAATTTCTTCGACAATAAAAAAGTGTACTCTTTTTGTTTCTTATTTTGATGCAATGACTACTTATTTCAACTGTGTATTTTTACTTTTTCAAGTAAAATTTGTAAAAAAAATATAGTTTTAGAGCACCATAATTTAGAGCTATATACAAAATTATAGCCAAAATACTTAATTTTAAATTATGTATTGTTTATAACTTTTAGAAGACTTGATAATTTATTTTAATTGTATAAATCTTTATTTTCAGGTCAAATTAAAAAAAAAATTTAATTAAAACTTTCTTATTTTTAGCCAAATAAAAATATTTAACCTAAATAATGTAATTCTATCCAAGTTTTATCATAAATTATATTTGAAAAAAAATTATCTAAATAACATACTTAAAAAGATAAAAGTATATTTTAAGAGAATTAATTAAAACTATGAATAATTTAAAATTGTAATTAATATTTAGTATCAAATTTAGGGTGTGATTTAAGGTATTTTGTCTTAGAAAAAAAGGTTAGCGAGGGCAAATAAGTAACAACGCCGGTTGTGTAATTCGAATATAGTGGGAAAGAGTAACCATGGGCGGTAGGTTTATTAGGGCATCATATTACTACTGTAATCTTCCTTGTATATATTGAAGCCCAACACACACACACATACAGTGTACATTTTCTTGTAGTCTCCCAACAAATCTCAAAACAAATAGCTCTCTTTGGAGTCTTCTTGAGCCTCTCCTCAATAACTCCGCTTAATCCTCAAACTGTAAGGTTTTTCTTCAACTTAATCCCTGTTCTTTGTCCAAATTTACAAAAAACCTCTTTTTTATTATTTATAATTTTAAACTTATGGGTTATGGTTATGGGCTTGTGTGGTTCCTGTAATAAATGTTTCGTGTTATACTTTGCATATGAGTTCTGATAATTGGGTCTGTCTTGTTCTTCTTTTGATTGATGAAATTGTCAATTTTTCCTTTACATTTCCTGGTGAATTTATTTTGGTATATGATTAAAGGTTGGATCTTGAGTGCTAGCTGGATTTTGGGTGGTTTCAGGCTTTCCGTAATTCTTTCGATTCTAAATTCAGTTTGATGCCTTTTTTGTTGATAAGCTTGATTTCATGTTTAAACAACATAAAATGGAATTGTAACTCTGTGGTTTTTTCTTTCCCTTTTCATATTGTGTGTCAGCTGCATCTTTGTTTCTTCTTTTTCATTCACAGCCATTTGCCCTCAAAAGTTATAAAGGACGAACTTTACATTTATTAGAAAAACTGCATATATCTTAATGTAAACTTAGTTTATTTTATGGAGCTTCGAGTGAAGAGCAGAATGCCACTCGCTTGCTTCTTCTCATAATGCTCCAAACATTTAAATGCCTTGTTATCTTGAAATGGACAATTACGTATCCATTTCTTTCATTTTAGCACAGGGCATACATTATTGAATATCAATCGGTAAGTAACCTCCACTTCCAACTGAAAACTTGTGAGTTCAAGTTTCTCCTGATAAGTTTTCGGATGGAAGTCTATTTGGAAACCCCTACCTGGGGTAGGGGTAAAGTATGCATATACACTACCTTCCCCATATCCTACTAAACGGGATTATACTGGATTGTTGTTGTTGTAATCTAGTTCTCTAATTTTTGGGCTTGCAGATAGCTGGTCTGATGTCAATATTTAGAGTGGTTAATTAATATCTAAGTCTTCATATCATTTTTTTTTCACCATTATGTTGGACAGAACAGAATTAGTTTTCCACTTTTTCCTGATATGCAACATGAAATGGTGTAGGTAAAAAATCAAGTTTCATTTGTCTTATCTTGAATTTGGATTCAATAGTTAAATACTTTGATTTAAACTGCCCGCGTTCTGCAGAGTATTTGAGCATCAACAAGACATTATTTCTTGAACATTAGCACCTCTATCAGTTCAATAATCTGTGTTCTGAGTAATTAAGCTGCTATCTTTTGTATCAGGTAAACATGTCAACTGCCAGGCTTCCTGCCACCTGTATGGTAAAAATTGCTCCTCAGAGCCAAAGAAAGAGCGTTTTTGTTACCAGCCCTTCGTCTCTAGGGTCTGCGAGGAGCATTTCTAAAGCCTTTGGATTGAAAGCTAGCTGTGAATTTAGAGCATCAGCATCAGCAGTGTACAAGGTCAAGTTGGTTTGTCCAGATGGTGTAGAGCATGAATTCGAGGCACCTTCGGATACTTACATCCTCGATGCAGCTGAGAATGCTGGAGTAGAACTCCCTTATTCTTGCAGGGCAGGTGCTTGCTCAACATGCGCTGGGAAGATTGTATCGGGATCTGTTGATCAATCTGATGGATCTTTTCTAGATGATAATCAAATAGAGGAAGGCTATTTGCTCACCTGTGTTTCTTACCCAACATCAGATTGTGTGATTCATACTCACAAGGAATCTGATCTTTACTAGTTATTCTTATGTCAAATAATGTGTATGGTCTTGCTTAAGGTGAAGCAGTTGGAAAATTGCTCTGGTCAGCTGTAGAGTTTAATCAGGAACATATTGTGTTAAAATGATGTTTGTGTGATGAAACCTTGTTTTAGCTCTTATTGGTGATATATGTTTCAGTTTGCTTAACAATCTATCAGGTGTAGAGTTCAATCAAGAACAAAATAACATCTTTAAAATCCCAAGATTGAAAGAGTACTTTGATATGTTAACTTAGTTTAAGAATTAAGACCATGGGGTTTTCAAAAGTGACTAACTTCTGATACAATGCCACAAAAGTTAATACTTGTGCAAATCACCTATCCAACACCACAATAAAAAAGACTTCTTTGAGAAGTAAAATGATTCCACATGCAATATGAATTGCTCATCTTTCTTATGTTTGTCTCTATTGCTTACTAGCTTTCCATAGGTCTTATTTGTTTCCTTCACATTTATCCATACTATATTAAAATGTTTCCTTCACATTTATCCATCCAATATTAAAGGCAAGAAGATTCTGAGCGAAATGTTGTTCGTTTTTTTTACCCTTTAAAAATATATTTTATATTAGACAAAACCGTAATTTGATTATTTTTCCTAAAATTTTGGAGTTAAAAAGCACCTAAATTTTTAAGCATTAAATCTTACTTTATTTGAATTGTGCGGAAAGTTCTAAAATTCAGGACCTTAAAATTTGTTAAAGATTTCAACCTTTCCTTATTTGGACCCTTTCACGTTAACTTTTTTTGGTATTATAACTTTAGAATTTAACTTAATTTATTTATTGAATACTTTTTACAATAGTTTGTGTATAAAATTATAATACTTTTAAATTAGAAAATAATTAAATATGAATATTTTATATTATTCTTGATGACAAACTTTTATAACTACTCAAATATTATGGTACGTGCAAGAACACAAGTTTCAAAAATCTTCCTTTTCTATTGTCTTACCATATCTAACTAAAATAAAGCAGATGAATATTATTAATCTAATTTGTTAAAGTTTACTATTCATTGATATGGTCGCGTACTCTAAAACTAGTCGTTTTAAACGTACAAACATTATTTGACAAATTAATCTTACGATACGTGCGATGTGCGTATACCTTATGTCGAAGTTTATAAAATTATAAAAAATATAAGCCCTTGAAAATAAAATTTAAAAAAATATAAGCTCTTGAAATGACAAATATTGATCCTTTTTAGTCAAAAAGTAGCAAATGGCTTAGCTAAGTATGAAAATAACCAAGATAATCTTGAAAGATAAGTGCTCTATTATATATTCCCTTCTTTTATTTTAATTTCGTACCAAAATGATCCTCTAGGTTCTTATTATAGACATCTCAACTACAAAAAGGAACAAAAAGAAGTGATGGACCGATTATGTAGCGTAATAATAAAAATTTGTTGCTAATCATATTCAGTGACAGAATTTGTGAGAGATTATAAAAATATCCTATTAGCTAAAAGATGAATTCTGTAACTAATTCCTATTTTGTAAAATCAAATATGTATAACATATTAGTTTTTTTTATACCAAAAAATAATAATTTAGGTACTTCTGTAAATTAATTTTTATCACAAATTAATAATTCTATTTTTTCCAACAATAATTATTATTTTAAAATCTAATGCCGTCTTAAATTTTAAAAGAGAGGATTAAACAACCAAGCTTCTAAAAAATACATTGTGGAGTTTTCTTGTTCGAAAAGAAACAGTCCTCCTACTTATTTGTATTCTAGTGTCTTAATATACTGTATCTTTATTAAGAGAAGATATCAAATAAAAAAATAAAATTTTTAAAACTTCTTCAATTAGAACTCCTAAATATTAGGAATGTTTTTTGTTACAATTGTATTCAATGTAAATATACTTTTAATAAGTAAAAACAATAAATACATTTTCCTTTTGCTAGGTGTTGGATTTTGAGCCGTTAATTATTACTTCGGTTATCTCTGCATAAATGTATATATTGAGGGACTTGTCATAATTATTTTTGTTAAATCTCTCATCCAGTCTATTATTATTTTTAGAAGGGTCATGATCCGACCTCGTCACTATTCTATCGAGGTTAGGCTTGGTTTCCTTGTCATAATTATTATTGTTAAAATCTTTTATCCTATCTTTTATTATTTTTAGTAGGACCTTGACCTGACCTCGTCACTACTCTACCGAGGTTAGGCTTGGCACTGGGTACTATTATGGTGTAATCATGCTGCACTTCTGCACATCTTTTTGTACAGATCCGGGCACTTTCTATCAGTTCTGACTCCAGTGAGTTGAGTTCGCATTTGGAGAATTCACGGTGCACTTGCCTGCTTGTGCAAACCTCAGAGTCACCTTCTATCCATTTATATATTTTTCTTCTTTGTTAGATACAGCTGTACAGGGATGTTTTTGATACTGTCATAGAGCTTGTGACTTGTATTTCCCAGATTTTGAATATATATATATATATATATATATATATATATAATGTGTTGTGGAGATTTTCCTTTTTCTAGTTGTTGGATTTTGAGCCTTTAGGGTCTGTTTGGAAAGCCACTTGGTAATTGAAATTGTTGTAATTACTAGGGTAGTAATTACACACCCTAGTAATTACACTATATAATAACGACGATCAGTTTGTTTGTTACGACGTAATTATAGTGTAATTACAACCATACTATTTGGTTGCACAAACGTTATTACACAGTTAGATTAAAGTTTAAATGAAGTAATTATCAAAACTTAAAAAATATAATTAATATATGCCTATAGATAATTTTTTCAAGTATATATGATATTAGATTTGGTATTTAAGACGCATATTATTTTTGTGGAATATATATTAATTAGTATTCATATATTTATAATTAATTTTGTAAAAATAATTGATATATATTTTTCAAATTAATAATATTAGTTTAAATAATTATAAATATAATTTTATAATATTATTCAAATATTTGACAAAACTATTCTATCAATTCTAACTAAAAAAATAAACAACATGCAAGGTGAAATAACAAGCCAATACTACTAAAACAAGTAAATTAAAACCATAAATATAATACAATTTCAAAATCCAAAAAAAAAAAATGGTTTAACATATGTTGAATTCCAATATAATAACAATAAGTTCCAATACAACTTAAGACTAGGAAACATAATAAGTTTGTAACTTTATTCGACAATAAATTTCTACTTTAACGATATAACTCATTATATGCCAAGTTTGTTAATAAATGATTGTTTCTAATATTAGGAGGTTTAGTTTCAAAATCTAGAATAATAACATAGTTACACTAAATGAAGAAAATAAAATAAATAAGAAATAAAATATACGAGCAATTACATAGAATCACAAGAAGTAAAGGTATATATTACAAAGAAAAATATATTTTAAAATTTAAAAATAATACTAATAAAATAAAAAATTAAGATAAAAGGAAATTACAATAATTGAAATAAAAAATTATAACAAAGATAAACCAAGATAAAAACAAAAAGGAAAAATAAAATAAAAAGTAACCCTGTAATTACACTGTGTATTTACCATCAATTCTCACCTCCCTCTGAGATTGAAGACTGTAATTACCCATCTCCAATTACACCCAATTTCATGCTGATCAAATAATTATTTGGCCAGATAAATATATCAAACTGTGTATTATACCCAAATTCAAATCTCAGGTGGCTTTCCAAGTAGTCTCTTAATTATTTCTTCAGTTATCTCTGCATAAATGTATATATTGAGGGACTTGTCATAATTATTGTTATTAAATCTTTCATCATGTCTCTTATTATTTGTAGTAGGGCCTCGACCCGACCTTATTAGTACTCTATCAAGGTTAGGCTTGGTTTTCTTGTCATTTATTATTGTTAAATCTTTCTTCGTGTCTCTTTTTATTTTCAGTTGGGCCTTGACTAGAGCCGTCAATATGGGCTGGCCCAGCCCATGATTTAGCAGAGCTGGGCTAGAATATTTGGAGCCCACTTAAAAATGAGGCTTTTAAGCCTGGCCCGAGAAAGTCCGTGGCCCGTGGCCCGTGAGGCTTGACTGAGGCTGGGCCGGCCCGGCCCAGCCCGCAGGCCTAATAAAATATTTATTTAAAATATATAAAAATAAAAGGTATACTGTCTTTAGAGATGGAAAGTTAGAATTGGATCTTTATTAAGAGGAACCAAAATGTGATCTTTAGAAGTTTCAAGAGATGGATGTTGTCATGTATTGGAAAGACCATTCTAGAAAATATTCCGATGTGCTTGATGTACTTAGTATTCTTATTACCATTGTAGCATCGGAATCAACACATAACATAGGTGGCGTGTTCTTACAAAGTACAAAAGTTGCATTTATTGTGAAAATGTCCAAACACTTGTTAATACTCGAAATTGGCTGCACAGAGTTTTCCAAACTCAAACCGATAATATTTTTTTTAATGTGAATTTAAATTTTATTAATTTTAAAATATAATTATTTTTACTATTTAAGTAATTAATATTGCATATGAATTGCAGATGAAAGTGAAGATGTTAAGACAATCTTGCCACAAGAGGATTCAAATATGTTTAATGAAGATTATGTGTTAGATATCTCATAAGCATCATGAACATTTGCTTGAATAGTTTGTTTTAAGTTTTGACTTTTAGTGAATGAAATATAGTCATGTCTTTTACTTTTTTTAGTATTTATTGTGATATATTGGAACAATATAAAAAGTTATTAAGTATTATAAATTTTTTCCAACAAGATATTTTTTAACTTTTAAATAATTATCTTTTTTTAGGTTAGAACTTAAAGAAAAAATATAAAATTATATTTCTAAAATGATGGGTCGGCCTGTGGGGCCCCGCAGCCCACATAGGGCTGGGGTGGACTGATCATTATAAGGTCCATCAAAATATTGGGCTAGCCCATCTCAGCCCGTCAATTGCTAAAGCCCATGTGGACTAGCCCGACTCCGCCTATATTGACAACTCTAGCCTTACCCAACCTCGTCACTACTTTATCGAGGTTAGACTTGGCACTTACTGTGTACTGTTATGGTGTACTCATGCTACACTTCTGCACATCTTTTTTGTATAGATCCAGGTACTTTCAATCACTACCCGCACCAGTGGGCTGAGTTCGCATTTGGAGATTTCACGGTACACATGCCTGCTTGCACAGGCCTCAGAGTCACTTTCTATCCATTTCTATATTTTCCTTATTTACTAGATACAGTTGTATAGGGACGACTTTGATATTGGCATAAAGCTTGTAACTTGTATTTCTCCGAATTTTGGGCAAATATGCATATACTGAGTTGTGGAGATTTTCCTTTTGCTAGTTGTTGGATTTAGAGCTTTTAATTATTACTTCGGTTATCTCTGCATAAATGTTAGACTTGCCTACTACGAAGGAAAATTGTGATCGTGACAATGGTTGACCTTCCAATTGGAGAAACTTAAGAGACATTATGCACAATTTATTATGGAGTACTACTTTTTTCAAACAATTCAAGATACTTTATTTGTTTGTTTGATATTGTTTTGACGTTGATGTTTCTTTAATTATGTTCTATTTTGTAGGAAATATTAGGTTCACCCCTAGGCCCAATAAATTTATTAGTTAACCTTAATATTTTTTATATAAGTTTTCCTTTAACGATTTGCTTGCTATTAAATATGTCTAGATTATCGCAGTCTTCCTTCACATTCAATATACATTAAGGAAAGTAACGTGGAAAACTCCTAAATATAATTATGATTACGGTTAGATAGATCAAATAAGGAATGAATCTATATAAAAAATTATTAAATTTATTTTATATCTTAAACATTGCAGGATTTTTTTACCTAGTTCAAGTAAGAAAATATTTTATAACCTAAATTTTAGTTGATTCAAAATATTAAATATTAAGAACATACTTTAAATAACAATTTTGTTCAATATGAAATTTATTTTTGAAGAATAAAAAAGGGGAATGATATTTTGCTAAGAGTATTCGTACTTTTAATATAGTGTATATAAAGATTTAATAAAGAACAATCAACTTAGACCATGTCTGGTAAAATATGATGATATTTGACTACACAAAGAACATAAATTTGAAGTACAAAGAACAAACTTTTAATTTAAATTTTTAGTACTGTTATGCAAAATTTGAAATAAATTAGAAAAGTCTGTGATACAATCGAAAACATCAAGTAAACTGATTGTACTAATCCAAAAAAAATTTTGATAGATATGTCTATTATTGAGTCAATTACTCAAATGAACACTCAATTATCTTAAATTATTTTCTAAAGTCATTTTTTTTCCCTTTTGTAACAACAAAGTCACTAAACTATGCCAATTGCACTAACAAGGTCACTCAACAAGATTTTCCGAATTTTAAATTGTCAGATACCTATTTTACTCTCTAAATAATAAATATTTATCCTCTTTTTATTTTTTAAAACTTTTCAGTATTAACTACAAAATTCAAAATTTATTTTGCACAATCAAAAGGAAAGAAAATAAAGGTTGTAGAATATATATTCCACCACGTAATATAAAAATAATTATTTTAGTAAAGGTATTTAAATTATGCTCAACTATATTATATATATTCCATGCACGACTTAACATAGCACAGTTTACCCTATACAGATAGTCTCCATACTTTCCGGTGACATAACTTTGTGTCGCCGGAAATGTGGTAGAAATATAATAATATAAATGAGCATAATTTTCAAGAATATATAATGTATATTATAAAAATACTTTTATTTAAATAATTATTTTATATTACGTGCATGGAATATATATTTTACAACCTTTTTTTTTCTTTAATCTAAATAGTGTAAATAAATTTTTGAATTTTTGTTGTTAATACTAAAATAATTATTACTAACAAATTATTCTAATTAATTTTGTTACTATGCTCATTATTTTGTTATTCCATCATTATAAATGCTTAACTATTTTTTATTTTTTCATTTATAAATAATATATATTTATTCTATAGGTAATTTCATAATGTAAATTAAAAAGGAAAAAATCATATTATTTAAAAGTTTTTTAAAAAAAGAGAAAATAAATGCTTATAATTTAGAGGGTAAAATAGGTATTTGATAATATAAAATTTTAAAAATTTAGTTGAGTGACCTTCTGAGTGCGATAAGTATAGTTTAGTGATTTATTGTTACAAACGAAAAAAAGTAACTGTAGAAAATAATTTTGAATAGTTAAGTAACAATTTGAGTAATGGAATGGACTATATTATTAAAGCTTTGGTTGGACTGAACTTAGGCTGACTCGGTAAAGAGATTTTACTGTTTAACCTCTAGAATAGAATAGCAAATGAGCACAAGTTTTATAACAACCAAATCCTTATTCCATTTCCTAATTAGTGAGAGGTACTCCTGTAAAATAGCACCATTAATAAAACAACACATTCCTCTTGACTTTATCAGCAATTCCATTCCCTTATCTCTAAGTCCAACTCAGCTCATCGCTTCTCCAACATATTTTTCATTCAAACCGAGATAATTGGAACGGTTTAAAAAAAAGCCTAATTTTAACTATACTTAATAACTTAAAAAAAATTTACTCCAATATATTACAAATTTCTTGATAAAATATCAATGAAATTCATTGACACCTATCCCATGCACCCCACCACAAGAATGAATGTTTTGCTCCATTAGAAAACCAACCTGAAGTTTAACTCTTTTAGTTGCTTCTCTGGCCAACAACTCTAGAGAGAGTTGAATAATGGCTGCCTGTGGAGGCCTAAACCACATCTTTGCAGAAAATTCAACAATTCTTGATTCCCTATCCTTTACAGAGATTTTTGAAGAATTAGATTTAAAAGATAACAATTCAGAGTCCTCCTTTTCCTCCTCCATCTCATCTTTTTCTTCTAATCAACCTCCATTGTCTGCCTCCTCCTCTTCATTATCATCAACATCATCTTCTTATAATTCTTCTTCATTTTATCTAGAAACAATCCACCAATCTGGAATTGAAGAGAAAAACAAGGACCCCATTTATCCAACAAGCAACCAACATTACAAGCATAGCGATAGCTTTTCCTCAAGAAATTCAGATACTCTATCATTATGTACAGAAGGCCTTGGATTTGAAAGCTCTGATGATGTTGAAGATATTATGAATTATTTGAGTACTAAGAATGAACAAGAACATGAAGAAATTAGATCAACATGCATTAATTCCAAGATAGAAAATCATCATGAATATTCCAAAAGATATTCAAGAACAAATAAAGGGTCATTATTACCTCCTCCAATTTCTTGCATTGGAGGAAGTGGAAAGCCTTGGGTTTGTTTTAAATCATATAGGGAAGATGGTAGGTTTATTCTCAAGGAGATTAGAATTCCTGAGTGGGAATTCTTGCATGCTTGCCGAGAAGATGGACGTTTGAAACTACAGTATGTTCAATCAGATGATGAAATTCTAGAGGAAGACGAAGAAGAAGAGGAATATGATGATGATGATGATGATGGTTCAGAGGATTTCGAAGAGGAACCAAATGAAGAGATAATAAATGATGATGATAAGAAAAAAGAATATGAGAATCTTGCTGAAGAACAATAATGTAGAAGTTGAAGAATAGGTAACATTTATAAAAGGTGTTTGTTAACTTTTTCTTTTGTAATTATTTTGTCCATTATGAAGTTGCAGGGAGCTGCAAAGGAAAAAGTTTATAGCTACTTTTTCTTCTCTTCCAAATTTTCAAATAAAGAGAACTTGCAATCGAATTCTAAGTTCCAGATTGAGATCTTATTATATTATCCTGAAATTCTTAACATTTCCATTTCATTATACTGGGTTAAGTCGCTTTTATATTGCCCTTCATCTGTTTTAATTTCTTTCGTTAGACTAGTCTAAATTCCTTAATAATCAAAGAATCTTTTTGAAAGTGATGGAATTATTGCATGACTTCTTATATTTTTGATGATGAGTTTGGAGTATAATAGAACTGGTGCACGAATAGGGCAGGGATCAGATCCCTTTACTTACTATCCGTACAATAGTGTTAACAAGAAAGAAAAAGGATTATATATATATATATATATATATATATATATATATATATATATATATATATATATATATATATATATGTTTACGTTGAAAATGGTATTGACAATTATATTTGACTTTATTATTTTAAAAATACGTGATTTATTTTAATACTAGTTGTTAGTCAATATATACTAAGCGTAGGTAAAGAAAATAAGAAATGCAAACCAAAGCTATCATAAAATCGAGCCTCGAGCTGACTGGAACAGAGTCTTCGAGGCCTATTGTGACGCCCAACGTCTCATGAGTTACCGCTATGTTTCGCTCATTTTCTGCTTCTTTATGCTTCATAATCAGTGTCTTGTGTGAACAAGTTGGTTTGGATTGATTTTAGAAGGAAATGAGACACTTGGTCTCTTTGAGGAAGGCTTAATTTGAAAAAGTCAACTAGATATTGACTTATGAGATAGAGGGCTCGGATGTGATTTTCGGTGATTCGGTTAACTTCGGGAGATGATTTGTGACTTTGGAGCATGATCGGAAGTGATTTTGGAGGTCCGGTGTCGAATTAGGCTTGAATCGGCGAAGTTAGTATTTTGGCAAATTCTGGTTGATAGGTGGGATTTTGATTAGAGAGTCGGAATAAAATTTCGAGAGTTGTTATAACTTCGTTAGGTGATTTGGGATGTGTGTGCAAAATTTCAGAACATTCGGAGGTGTTTTGGTCGGGTTTTTGATCAAATGCGAGTTTCGAAAGTTTTAAAAGAACTTAAGCTTTAATCCGATATAATTTAATGGTTTTGGTGATGTTTGATGTGTTTTGATGATTGGAGAAAGTTTGAATGATATCTTAAGATGGGTTGGAACTTTTGGTTGAGGTCCTGGGGGCCTCGGGTGATTTCGGATGGCTATCGGGATGAATTTTGGACTTGTGTTATTGTTGAAGTTGTTGGTGCTGGTATTTCTGCACTTGTAGAAAAGGGACCGCTAGTGCGGTCCCGCAAATGCAAAAAGGAGGTCGCAGGTGCGAGAGGTGCTAGGGAGGCTGGTTTCCACAGATGCGGACGAGGAGCCGCATCTACGGTATCGCAAATGCAGCATTGGCATCACAGAAGCGGACTTGGACCTCAGTGAAATTTCCGCAGAAACGGATAGTTGTCCGCAGAAGCGGAGTCCGCTGATGCGTACTTTGACCACAGAAGCGATCCTGGGCATTAATTGAAGCTCCGTAGAAGCGGAAGTCATATATGCGGTATTTTGACCGCATATGCGGTAATGACTAGATAGAAGGGTTTTAAATTTATTTTTATTCCGCGAGCTAAGTTATTTTTTCACCATTGTTGAGTATCCTTGAGAGCTTTTGGACGGAAATTGAAGAGAGTTTCAACTGGGTTTGATTGGAGGTGAGTCCTATGGTCTAAAAACATGATTTAATTGTAGAATCAACCTAGAAATTCATGAAAATTTATCAAAAAGGGGGAAGAGCTAGGGCTTGAGTTTTGATATTTCAAATTGGATTTTGATGGGTCATTTGAGCTCAAATTTCGGAGTTCTTGGTATGTATGGACTCGTGTTGAGATAATTTACCTAAACCGCTGTTAGCATGTTAGCACGACAGTGGATCGGGCTCGGTGAAATAGAAATGTCTGTGAAGATGCGGACTACCTGCACCTGGACAGAACGTAAGAACCTGTTGATGTAAAATTTTTTTAATTTCGAGAAGTAGGCTCGGGGCTCGGGTTTTTCTAATTTCAAGATTTTTGATATTTTTTGATTCTTTTCGATTGGGTTATGTTCTCTTACCCTATTATGATGTAGTAATTGTGGTTTTGGTCAGATTTGACGTGCGAGGAGGCCAATTTGAGGAACAAAGGCATCACGAACTAGAGATTTTGCCGGTTCAAGGTGAGTAATGATTGTAAATGATATCCTAAGGGTTTGAAACCCCGGATTGCGCACCGTAATGCTATATTGAGGTGACTTGCATGCCAAATAGCGAGCGTGGGGTGGAGCACCATTGGGGGATTGTGATTTGGTCCATCCCGATTGATGATTTTACCGCGTATTTGACTGAAACTTGTTTGTTATTATCATGATTTGGGCTGATTACCATATTTGGGATTCATGCCAATTCTTTGAACCCTTCGAGGATTTTTATCACTATTTCCTCATTGTTTTGACGCCTTATTTGAACTCAGTCCTACTGATATCTACTATTTTACAAACTCAGCCAATTTTACTCAGATTTGAAACTTAAATGATATTTGTAAATGATTTTTTGGGCTGAGAACTACTGTATTACAAATGTCCGAGGGGCATGGGATGATTTTTGGACTAAGTGAGGCCGATGGCCATATGTGAGAATATGTTGAGTGATATCACCGAGGGCCTGAGATACATTATATGCCACGAGGTTGGTTGAGTGATGTGAGGCCGAGTGCCGAGTGATAATGCCACGAGGTGGCTTGATATTGCGCTTGTGCCGTAAGGGCCCCTTTCGGAGTCTGCACGCCGCAACGAGATATGGATTGGATTGCACACTGGACCAGTTACTATATGATACAATTTTGAGAGTGATCTCAGAGAGAGAGAGAGAGGCCGAGGGGATGAGAGTGTTCTAAGAGTGAGCCCGATGGGCTGGTACTTTTTTGAGATATTGCCCGAGGGGAGAACTTTTATATGCCCATCTTGCATATTTACCTATCTTTTTACTTGTTGTACAGTGGCAATTGTGCCCGACGGGTGGATCTTCTGTGCTTATCGACACTAACTATTTTGAAATCATTTTGTAACTATTGAAAAGACCATTCTCAAAAGAGATTTAAGCTAAGCCAAGATATTTCTAAAGATTTCACATCTTCACTATTTTCTCAAGGGGTTGTACCTTGCTTATATATATCATGTTAGTTGCTTTACGTGATTTCTTACTGCTCAGTTGTTATTTACCTATATTACTCACTGAGTTAGAGTACTCACTTTACTTCCTGCACTTTATGTACAGATACAGGTATTTATTCACCGGTAGCGGGTTTTTGGCTGATTGAAGGTAAAGCTATAGGAGTTTAGCCAAGATGATTGCCAGCGCTCGCAACACCGCTTCTCTCCCTTTTGTTCATTATTCCTGTTTCATGTATTTATTTTATTCCTTGCAGAGCTGTATTCACACCCTAATAGATGCTCGTGACTTGTGACACCCCTCTTAGGGCCGTGTTGGGTTGTACTTCTGCTAATTAATATCATTAAATCATATTTGAACCGTTTAACTTCTTAAAAGTGGTGTTATGAAATGGCCTGGCTGGCCTTGTCTTCACGAGAGACGCCATCACGACCGGAGCGGGTTGGATCGTGACACCTATTAGGATAGTTGGTAGTAATCACGACCGGAGCGGGTTGGATCGTGACACCTATTAGGATAGTTGGTAGTAAGCTATTGATGAAGAATCAATGATAATGAAGGCCTCGAAGATGATATTTGAGGTTAATAATGAGCAATAAATGAACAATGAACAATGTATGTGTATTGGAAAAATTAATTTTATATATATTAAAGTGATTGAAAGATGACGTGTCATGACACGTGGACTGGTCAAAGAATAATGATCAACAATGAGTAATTAAAGAGGCACGAGATACAACAGACACGAGTAGAGATTCAAAAGACTTGGTGCTCGTACCTATTTACGTTCAAAGGTTAAAGAGAATGAATCTGATAGCAAAAGAGAGTACTGATATAGTATTTAATAAGCATTAAATACTAGAAACGTTAGAGAATATGTATTGAATTACACCGATTACCAATTATAATGTAGCATTAAATGCTTTTATTTGTCTATAATAGCCTTGTTATGATAAAGGTAAAACATATCTCCTAGAGATAGCTATAAAAAGGAGGAGCCTGATCATTTGTAAGGACACAAAATACTACTGGAATATACTGATTTATTTCGATTTCTATTCAGATTTTATTTACATCCATTATTCTTATTTCTATTCGATTATCGGTAACCCGAGTTCTTCTAAAATAAGCTTTGGCCGAAATTCTATTTTTTGGTTAAAAATTTAGTTTCGTTACCTAGAACTCTGATAATCGTTTTATTTTCTTAGGTCAATTCTCCCATCAAATAACTTATTATGTCGAATGTCAATGACAATAGTAACAAGGTCTTCAACAATAAGAAAATAATGCAGGTGACTGGACAAATGTTTTTTATTTTAATTCTAAAATTCCCAAAGTTCAAATCAAAAGCAAATGAATTTTTTAGAAGTCTTTCTTTCAAAAAATCAAAACAAAAATCAAAATCAAAAAAATATTTCTTTTCTTCTTTTAAAGCATTTCTTTCAAAAATTCCCCCAAAAAAAGAGTTAGCTTGTTTACTCTATTCTTGATCTTCCCGAACTACGCAAGATCTAATTTATGCGTGGTCATGATACGTAGGCAATTCCCATTGGATTAGATCATACCTATAAAATAAAATTGAGTGAAAAATAAACTTGAAAAAAAGAAAGAAAAATTGAGAGAAAAGAAAAATAGTAAAAAAGAAAAAAAATAGTGGCAGAAATAAAAGAGTGACAAACAAAAAGAGAAATAGAGACTGCCAAAAAAAAGAAAAAGAGCTACAGAAACAAAACGAAAATCAAAAGTGATTAGTGAGAAGCAAAAATGAAAAAAGAAAGGGTTAGTTAAGGCCGGGATGAAACATTCAACTGTTCAAACACGTGGTATAAGCATTTAACTGTTAGGTGCATTACATCCCACCGTGCAATTTCCTATATGTTAAATGTCAAAACTAACAAGGTTGTTGGATGTGCAAACTAGCTAGATTTTTATGGTTGCTTTTGTTGGTAGTCTAGCCTCCCCTCCTTCACAAAATCCAAAGGCACAGACGGCCTCCGAAAACAACATACCAATCACAAGTCATGAGGATAGCCCGACATCGGCTATTCTGCAGCTAGAATCAGCAGCTGCTGAAGAGAATAAGATGTTGCGTCTCCGCATATGGAAAATATGGGACGCCGGGTCTAATGGTAAGGAACCGCCAAGTGTAATCCCTGGATTCCCTGAATTGATCCCTAGGTCGGGTGAGGTTACCAATGTCCCTATGCCCAACCCGCTCATCCCATGCGGGCACCCTCCAAGGATCCTGACATGCCTTCTGCGGTTCGCCCCCAGGCACCGGCTCCAAGGACACCACCTCAAATGTTCACCTTTTGGGGTCCACAACTTCAATCAGATATAAATATGTGACCCCGTACTGTTTCACTCAACCTCCGCGATATGATCTTTCGATGGAGCAAGGAAAGATTGATAAAAATCCCGAGCAAGAGGAGATTGCTCGGAAGATGAAGATCCTAGAACAAAAGCTTGAAAAATATGCAAGTTTTGAGTGGCCAAAAGAATGTCTCATACTCTGACCTCTGTATGTTTCCTCACGTCCATTTTTTAGTTTGTTTCAAGATGCAAAAATTTGAAAAGTACGACGGGCACAGAGACTCGGTCGCTCATCTGAAATGATACTATAACCAGTTGAGGGTTGCTAGTGGAAAAATGGAGCTGTTAGTGGCCTATTTTGGGGAAAGCCTCATCGGAATCACTTTTGAGTAGTATACGGATCAAGAAATTACCAATTGACACGTGTGGGATGATATGGCCTGAGATTTTTTGCTAGTTCCAATATAATGTGGACATCGCTCCCCACATGAACACTTTGTACAATTTTAAAAACAAAACCGCATAAAGCATCCACGAATATACTGTCAAATGGCGTGACCAAGCTGCAAGGGTAAAGCCTTCAATAGAGGAAATTGAAATGGTCACGGTTTTTCTGCAGGTCCAAGAGGCTGACTACTTCCAGAACATGATATTTGTTGTATGTAAGCCATTTCTGAGGCTATCAAAATAGGGGAAATGGTTGGAACGATTTAAAAATAGGTCGAATCTTGAGTCATGCTGCTTTTAAGGCCACATCAAAGTCTGCTCATAATGGTTTGGAGAGTTTGATGAACAAAACCATGAGTGAGTAAGGAGCTATGATGGTTTCAAGTTCGAGAGGGGCCCGTAGGTCATTCAGCCAATCATATGTTCCTCCTATGGTCCCACCACACTATTATTCCCTTCAAGATGATGCTTATGCTGTGACACCGCCTCCCTATGCGGTGATGAATGCACAACCTTACCTACGACTACAATATTATATACAAAATCGAGCTCCACTTCCAATAAATGATCATCCTTACCAAGATCCATATAATCCTCAACCAAATAATCCCCAATACAATCCTCACCAAAAATATCCTTTCAGAAAGAAGCAGTTCACCCCTATTGGTGAATCGTATTCAAGCTTGTTCCAAAAGCTAATTAGGCTAGATCTATTGTAGCCAGTGGCCCCTAATCGATCGAATCTCGAGTCTCCCTCCCGCCAAGATGATGCTAGATATGAATACCACTCTGGAGTTGTAGGACACATTACAAAGGACTGTTGGACCCTCAAAAGGGCAATTGAATATTTGATTTAAGCTGAAAGAAGTGCTTTTCAGGATGAAGAAGCTCTTGATATGAAAAATCTATTGCTTTTCACACAATAGCGGGCTAATAGTCGGAATGATTTGTGAAGATGAGGAGTTTGATCCAGCACTCAAGTCCATTGCATCCATTTCCGAGATAGAAGAAAAGCAAAAAAAATGGTCATCAAGCATGAAAGTTCCCCATAAGACGGGAGTCTCGGTAACCAGTCTTGCTATTCTTTCTGTGTTCGAATTGTCTTAGGGTATAATTCAAATGTTTTACTTTATTGTCTTACTTTCTTATGTAAACCCTTTTGTCTAAAAAAAAAGTAAAAAAAAAAATCAAAAATCAAAAATCAAATAAAATTAATATTTCATTGTCCACTCTTTTCTTAATCTTGTCATTTTTCTTTTATTCCCTTTTTTGTTTTGTTAAATGCAGATTTCAATAATATGATATGCTTGCGGACTTCATGCCCAGATCTTGAAAGTTGTCAGACCTCGAAATAATAAATCAAGAATTAGATGGCAATGAAGATAAGTTTAAGGAAATAAAACAAAGAGCTGGAACAACTAGAGGAAAATTGGCTCCATATGGGAAAGATCCATGCATGGTAAGCAAAAAGAGTACTGCCCAAAAGAATGCATTGTACTCGGGGCTCATCAAAGGAAATGTGCCTGAAATAACTGTCAATGCAAATGCAACCCAAAGGTACTCTGATTGATCCTCCATATAGTATTAATATTCTTCGGTTGGGATGCCGAAGGCTTTCATTATCGCTACCCAAACACTATCAACCCTTTGATCTGGTTACTTTACTTTAATTACCCTCTTTGGAACTTGAAAGTGTTATTGAAAAAAAATTGAAAAAATGAGATGAAAAAAAAAATAAAGAGAAGAAAAGAAAAAAATACAATAAAGGGAAGAAAAGACAAAGAAGAAAAAAAAACGAAAAAAGAGAGGAAAAGGAAAAGAAAAAGAAAAAGAAAAAGAAAGAGAAAATAACGCAAAACAAAATAAAAGAAAAACAAAAGAAAATCAAAAAATAAAGTTTCCTAAACTACGTTGGACTTGATTCCGAAATGATACGTAGGCAGCCTTTCTCTGGGGTTCAGTCATACCAACAAAAAAAATCCAAAGTCTCCCAAAAAGTGAATCTGGGGCAGATGTTTAATGGTTCAACGATGATCCCGCCCAAAAGGTTCCAAAGTTGTAATTCAATCAAAATTCTTTTGACCCCAAACCTTGTTCAAGTCCTTCCGATCAATCGACAAAGAGGTTCAAAATAGGAGGATAAAGTTATTTGGATACAATACAATAAATGAGCAAAATAAAATGAGAGAGTCTTATTGATAAAATCCCACACGGGCACCTGAGGTGAAGGTAAGCAAAGAAATCAAAATGAGAAAGTCTTTGTAGTGAAAACTCGCAAAGATCACTATAAGGCGATGGTGAGAAGACAAATGAGAGAGGTCAGCTCGTAAAGGGCGCCCCTGATCAAAAAGAGGTTCTTCACAACCTTCGGCGGTGATAATGTCCTGGCAAGGTTTCTCGAATTTTGAAGCAAAAGTTGTGATGAATTTTTGAGAGTCGAACGGTTTACACAGATCAGGCATCCAGTCCAAAAGGCATGTCATGTTCATTGAAGTCCACATGTACTCTAGATAAGTCCTTCTTTAATTTCCCCGAAAGGGACACTTCTTGTTTTAAAATTATTCTCCATTCCACTATTTGTTTTCATTGAATCCCTTACAGTCTAACACTGTTCTGAAACTAAGACAAAGAAAGGATGGCAAGACTGATTTATAAGGTTTTCATTTGGCATGAGTTAATGTGCAGCAAGGTGCCAGCTTCGTCACAGGCGTCAAGTCGACCCCGATTAGCCATGGCGGCCGATGCTTCAAAATCAAAACTCTTGGAAGGAGAAAATCAAATTGAAGTACTATAAAGGCAAATGAAGATGAAAAGGTTGAGTCCCACGTGGCTTACCATCTCCGAATAGGTTTGAAAAGCCAAGGTCCCCCAAACGCTCTCAAGTTGAAGTTGGAAGAAAGAAGCCAGAAAAGAAAGGCCTACAAAGGCGAAATTAAGTTGGAAGAGGTTAAGTCCCACGTGACTATCCGTTGTAGAAAATTTTGAGGAGCCAAAAGTTCCTCAATGTTCCAAAGAAAATAAAAGTAAAAAAAGAAAAAAAAGAAAAAAGAAAAGAAAAAGAAAGTCGGAAAGGAAAGGCCTACGAAGGCATAATAAAGTCGAAAAAGGTTGAGTTCCACCAACCAACCGTCATGGCAAAATCTGGAAAAAACCAGAAGCTCTTAGGGCCTAAAATGAAATTGGTCCCGGGGAAACAAGAAGTTGCAACTGAGAACTTTATCAAAGAAGCTGGGCCGAGATCAAGCGACTGTGTCATGACCCCAATTCCGATCGTGATGGCGCCCAACACAACTGCTAGGCAAGCCCGACCATTTACACTCTCATCCCGAGCATGAAGCTCAAACCACGTACTTGAATATTATTGTCAATAACAAAGTTAAATGCTTAACCGATAGATAGAAGCTAAACTGTATAATCTCCCAAAGACCAGGGGTTACGAGTCTAGAGCCTCTAAACAAAATCGGATAACAATATCTGAATGAAATACTCAAGTATGAATAATGTATATATAAAGAAAAATTGGAAAAAGAAGAGAAGCCAGGTCCTGCGAACACCAGCAGATACCTCAACAACTCGGATAACTCTGAATAAACGGAACTGCTCGGCTAAACCTCCGATGTACCTGAATCTGCATACAAAGGTGCAGGGAGTAGGGGTGAGTACTAAGTACTCAGTGAGTAATAAACATATAAAATGTCTGAAGATAAGAAATTCACGAAATGCCTCAAAGTAAAACTATGTCTAACAGTCTATGTCCAAGAGTCCGATACCTTACTACGAACTAACAACAACAGCAAACCACAGATAGCACAAGTAAATAACAATGCATGAATGCAATACAATGCACATGACCGCTACGACGTGTAGCCCGATCCATGTAACGTCGAAGACGCTCACTGGGGGTATGTACAGACTCCGGAGGGGTTCCTTCAGCCCAAAAGCAATATATTCATATCATTCGCTGTGGCGTGCAACCCGATCCATGCTCAGTCCAAAATATGCATATGAGTCACATAATAGTTTCAATTTATATCTTTCCAATTTCCAATTCATTAATAAGGAAATACTTTAGTTATTTAATTTTCAGGAAAAAGTAACTTAGCAGCTCATAATAGTGATTAAACCCAGGAATGAGATCAATTTACAAATCATGCTATCACAATGATATTCATCCTCTAAGGATACTACAGGTCGTTACAAGGCCCCAAACATGGCATTAAGCCCGGATATATTCAACACAGGGTGCGTATAAATCGCCAATATAGAATTATTCTTGTTCGGGATGGACCAGTCACAATCCTCAGTCATAACCAATCCCGCACCTTCCATGGGATGAAAGTCACGCCCTAAATAGCGTCATAATGTGATAAGCCGGGGTTTCAAACCCTCAGGCCATCATATACACCAACTACTCACCTCTAACCAGTCGTAGACTCATCCACAATACCTTTTCCCTTCGTATCGACCTTCTCGCACGTTGAATCTAGTCAAAACCACAGCGAATACATAAATCTAGATCAAAGAAATATAACCCAATAAAAAATACTCGAAAAGTACTAAAATTGACAAAGTTGGTAAAATCCGAGCCCCGGGACCACTTCTAAAATTAATTCTGAAAATCACACCAACAAATTTCTTGTCTCGCCACGAGTCCGTACATATAAAGAAAACCAAAATTGGAGTCCGTTTGACCCCTCAAATTCCAACTTTACACCTTCTTATGTTTCAAGTCCTAACCTCCATTTTTACCCCTTAAATCCTTGGTTTTTCAGTGTTTAATCTATGTTTTTACATTATAACAACATAATCCGAGTCTAAGAACTCTTACCTGATGAAATCTCACGAATTCTTTCTTAAAAACCACCTCAGAAGCTTTTTCCCGTTTCAAAATTGGAATAAAACTCGACCTGCTCATTATAGGTATATTGTTCACGTGTTTTACTACTCCCAATAGATTCCTTGTGAAATTCTAATAAATTTAGGCTTTTGAATCACTCAATTTTACCTTATAATGAAGGAGGTATGTAGGTTTTAAGATTTGCAAATAGTGTAGGTTTTTAATATACCGTCAGGGGCAGTTTCGTTATTAACCTGAAAATCTGGGCAACCTTAATAAAATGGGCATAAAATCCTCATACGATGTCCAAATTTGATGATTGTTTTTGCTACGTGTCCGTAATTATAATGGATCTAATGCTTCATTTAAAATAGTAATCGAAGGTCATTTGTTGAATACGGTACCCCTTTATGTCCAAATATATGATATTGAAACATCAAATAAGAGCGTGATCACAACCCGAAATACACTCGAGGCCCCCGGGACCTCAACCAAAGTCACCAACATATCCCAAAAACATCATCCAAACTTGTTCCAATTATCAAAACACACCTAACAACACTGAAATCATCAATTCACATCAGATTCAAGCCTAAGTTCTTCAAAATCTTCGGAAACTTGCATTCGATAAAAAACCGAACCAAACGACGTCCGAATGACCTCAAATTTTGCACACACATCACAAATCACATATCAAAGCTAGAATTCGCCAAAATCCAACCTTAGCCAATTCAAGCCTAATTCTACACCGGACCTCCAAATTCTACTTCGATTGCGCTTCTAAGTCACAAATCATCCCCCGAAACTAGTCGAATCATCGAAAATCCATTTCGAGCCTTCAAACTAATAAGTCAGCATTCGATTGAATTTTCCAAACTAACATTCTCATAAAGAGACTTATTGTCTTATTTCTACCCGAACTCTATCCGAATTACTTCAAATTCCTCAAACACATATAATGAAACCTATAGAAGCATAAAACGAGGAAAATGGGGCGGTAACTCCCGTGACGACGGGTCGGGTCGTTACATCCTCCCTAACTTAAACAAACGCTCGTCCTCGAGCGTATCGAGAGTTGTTCTAGAAGCCAACCGGTAGCTGAATGATCTTACCAACCATATACCCGGGGTGATCCCTCATCATCCTATCTCGCATAGCACCGATAACACAATACAACCGAACTTTCACAGTTCATATAATCTATAAACCAAACCATACAACCACGTCGCACTTTTCGAAAATTATACATAAGATTATAAATTCACATCTGTACTCAGAGTACTCGGAGTGCCTCAGGTGAAAACATATGATATACCGCCTAAACCAAACGCTTGGAATCATAACTTCTATTCACAGCAGTTGTCCTTAGCAACCAATTACCGGCAGAGAACCTCTTATTAGCTAAAACCTTATTCCCACGCTTTCTTATACTGCCAACGATGAATGAAACACACTATAAACTGTAATCATCTCTCAGATCAACCATTCATAAAACCACTTCCCTTGACTAATATCACAACAGATTTTCGGGTCAAACATCGATATTATCTTCCTGACAAGCTAAGATCAAATCTGTCCGTATTCATTAATGAACCCAATGATCACCTCGAATCCAACACCACTCTTATGATATGATACCTCAATACAAGTCTAAACCACATCTTGCATAATACACGTACCAGTAACAAACAATCTGAACACACTCAAATCATAACAAATGAGTCAATCGAAAGATATGTACCTCAAGATCATCAATGCCATTACAATACAATACTGAGACCCCGTCTCACAAAAGGTCATAATTCCCATAGCCTCGCTACAATGCGTGATCATATCTTAACACCGTTACACCTGAAGCACCTCAATCCGCTATGCTCAAATCAACAACCACACACATTTGATGTCTGAAACCAACACAATTCATTACACCCATAGTGAAATAGAGAACACACAACACACAACCCGATAGACCATAACCAATGCTCCATACACCGAGCAACACTCAATTACTCTTCCCGCTCGACTTTCTCTATGAATTCTTAATGGAACCGCACCATATGTGCCCATAACTAACAAATCCCAATGTCTCACAAAATCAAAAAACAACTCATAGCTTTACTCAGATTGCTAACAAGCTCAATAACGATAGACTCAACCTATTCCTCAACAATACAACTCAGGGTCAACCAAGCTAATTCAATCTCAATGCATAGCCATATCAGCCTACCAACGAACTCAATACCAAGAAGCCCGAAGTTGCTACTTCCCCTTTTGATAACTTCTGCCGAAGCCGTGCGATATGGTGCTCGGCATCGAATAAACATCGACATCCAGAATCTCACCTGGTTACATGCCCGGCCACACGAAACGCATCCGAAAAGTCCCTTAATAACAGAACGGGATCAATGATAGCAACCTCTGAACTGACATCTATCACAAATGCCCAATTAAGAAAATTTCCTTCCCAGATGTCCGCTGGTTCTTTGAATTATAAATCCTTCTGCTAAAACATATTCTAACGCACTTCATCACTTAACCCATGGCATTTTTGGCGTAGCCTCTAATACAATAGTTCAAAATCACCCAACACTACGACAACCAGTCTGAATTCCAACACCTCATCCAAAATATAACATACCAGCGAATAAAGATCCACCACCACAATATAGCATGTACATCATAACTCCATATAACACACAAATCATCATACCTGATCCCAGTTTCCACCGTGCAAATACATGTACCCATTTGATACCTAATCAATCCACGACAGATACTCAATATTTACCTGTGCTACCAAGTAAATCCGAATACCACTAATGGATCCAACAAGAACATGCCGCAATACTACTGAAATTTAATCCGTTTAATCATATTACCTTTTTCTGAAACACATACTCGCGTCAAATCACTTCCACTAAGCAATACCATCTTCCCTAATCATCTGAAGCTCTCTTATCTAATCTCTTAGAAGGAATCACTACACATCCCATGCTCTGCAGGACATACACATGCCTTCTGCAAATTCTTACAATACTGACACGACGGATGTGATCTGTATACATTCTTAGCCACTATCGAAATAACAATTCATTAGTTTTATACTCTTGGCAAGAACTATCACCTTATTCTGAACCAAACAATGGTATTAGCTCTTTACTTTACTTCATATACTCATATTGCACCGATCTCGAATTCAATGATCTCATTTCACCCAGTACGAATTGATCGGGCAATAAACCACTCCAGACATAATTAAATGTCGCATATGATGCCCCAATGTGCGAATAGGCTACCAATTCGAATGCGGTACTAAAGAAACGAGATCTGGAAGAAATTATCAAATCCTACCCACTAACACAGACTTTCCTTGGAAAAAAGGAAGCAAGGCATACAAAGATGGCATATAGAAAACTATACTTGATATTTAATTATTGCGGCATGTAACCCGATCTGGATAACATACCCATGGCGGCGTGCCACCCGATCCACGCATACATATCATATAAGGAGATGCACATCGATCCAAATTTTCTCATTACAACAAAGTACCAAATATCGGTCGTACGCATGTTAAGTGCATAATAATATCTCCGAGGGATATATAGCGTTATAAGCTACAACACTCAAGCACAATTGAGGCGTGATATACATTCAGAATTTCAACAGCCAAGTTGCTTATATAATATCATTTCTACGCGGATTCTTAACATGTAAGCAATTTCTCGATTTGTCTCACAATTCACACGGCGCAATGCATCACTACGCGAAATATATGACAATGACGCATCATCCTAACTACTCCTCCATGAGGACCACGTTACAAAAATGCACACATCTAGCCGGATATAGATCCGTCATTCACATTAAGTCCATCCGCCAATTTCAAGCTGATTCTGATCACAATGAACTAGTTTAACAACCTTTCAAGGGTCCATAATAACTCCCCTTTCTCATAACACACAAGAACAACCATCATAATCAGAGTAATCTTCCCTAGTTCACAACCTAATAGGCCAAGTGCCATCCAAGCATGAATTATTCAATTTAACGACACTATCATAACCTTCATACTTGGTTTATATCTTTAATAAGTCAAGTGACTGCATGCCACACTTAGATGATCTTCCAGTGGTACACACTCTCACAACCAACCGCAACAATATTTGGGGCATACCACCAAACCACTGGTCGCACTAATGTTGAAAACAATACTAATTTATCTTAACCATTGAAACTTCCTTCCTGCTTATCCGATCTCTTGACATCTTGTCAAAAAATTTCCTTCACTCGTATCGTTCTCAACTCAATTTTTACAACCAAAACTGGTTCGCCAGTATACTTTAAGATAGAACCAATATATCACATAATCGTGCAATTAACTAATCAATGGAAACCTCCCCAACTTAGCTCGAAACCATATATAACACAACACATATACTCTATTGCTGTCATAATACCATGGTGAGATTAAACTCACTCTTTCATAAGGTTGTGGAAACACAAATCATATGTAATTTTAACTCTTCTGCATTTTCTAGCATTCACTCACATAACAGTTAATCCTACTCTCTAGGCGACCAAATTTTTACTAAGTCCCAATTTTTTCAAAGATTTCGGCAGAGTTTCCTGTGTAATTGGGTCTATCCACCTGCTAGAGAATCACCAAAATCATCCTAACAACATAGCTACAACTCGACAAAACATCAAAATGTGTATCAACAACATTAATCTCAATATTACCTGTATTATATTATCAAAATTAATACATGGATATGCGCTGCACCTATTCGAACCATGACACATAGAATTTACCTTTCGATTACACATGAGGATCATACCACTTAAGGACACCCCGTAGGAGATATCCCACCTGCTTCGCCTCAATTTAATATTTTAGCATGCCTTCCACCATCATATGCGTTACATGATCATATAATCTTCTTAGGTCTGAACTCAACCCGCAACGTGCTATGTACTTCGCTCCCAACCAGGGGAACTGAAAATATTCACCACGCACCCACAACTCAGGGCAACACATCCAATCACAAGCAAATCAAACACTTAATGGTACATCTATCATCTAGCAGTCCTTATTCGACACTTCCAAGTCATATCGACACACCACACAATACCAATATGCTTATCACGTAGCTATCTAGCCGACATTCCCATAATTAGGGACAATAATAAACATATAAGTTCATAATACCAGCTCGCAAAATCAGCACCTCGGTGCTCAAGCCATAGGCAGAGATTTGGCCTCAAGTCCTCCAGACTGGCCCAACATGAACTCACAGAGATTACATCTCGCCCCTCGATCGGGGAATCACCAGCCATCAAGGCAAATATACTACTGAGCGCTCGCGTGCGCATACAGACGTGTGGAAGGAATTTCAAGAGTTATATCTCAAGATGAATCAAATACGCACAATAAGAATTCCAAGAAAGTGAAGTGTTTCCTAAAGGTTCTGTAGCCTCCCGAAGATAGATACGGACGTCTATGTACCGATCAGCGAGAGCCTACTTAACCGGCTCATGTTTCGTGAGGCCTAGTAACCTAGGCTCTGATACCAACTTGTCACGACCTCAATCTCGATCGTGATGGCACCCAACACAACTGCTAGGCAAGCCCGACCATTTATACTCTCATCCCGATCATGAAGCTCAAACCAAGTACTTGAATATTATTGTCAATAACAAAGTTAAATGCTTAACTGATAGATAGAAGCTAAACTATATAATCTCCCAAAGACCAGGGGTCACGAGTCTAGGGCCTCTAAATAAAATCGGATAACAATATCTAAATGAAATACTCAAGTCTGAATAATGTATATATAAAGAAAAATTGGAATAAGAAGAGAAGCCAGGTCGTGCGAACGCCAACTGATACCTCAACAACTCGGATAACTCTAAATAAACAGAACTGCTCGGCTAAACCTCCGGTATACCTGAATCTGCATACAAAGGTGCAGGAAGTAGGGGTGAGTACTAAGTACACAGTGAGTAATAAGCATATAAAATGTCTGAAGATAAGAAATTCATGAAATTCCACAAAGTAAAGCTATGTCTAACAGTCTGATACCTTACTACGAACTAACAACAACAGCAAACCACAGATAGCACAAGTAAATAACAATGGATAAATGCAATGCAATGCACATAATCCATTTAACGTCGACGGTGCTCACTGGGGGTGTGTACAGACTCCGGAGGGCTCCTTCAGCCCAAGCGCAATATATTCATATCATTCGCTGCAACGTGCAGCCCGATCCATGCTCAGTCCACAATATGCATATGAGTCACATAATAGTTTCAATTTATTTCTTTCCAATTTCCAATTCATTAATAAGGAAATACTTTAGTTATTTAATTTTCAGGAAAAAGTGACTTAGCAGCTCATAATAGTAATTAAACCTAGGACCGAGATCAATGATTTTAAAAATCATTCTATCACAATGATATTCATCCTCTAAGGATACTACAGGTCGGCACAAGCCCCAAATATGGCATTAAGCCCAAATATATTCAACACAGGGTGCGTATCAATAGCCAATATAGAATTATTCTTGTTCGGGATGGACCAAGTCATAATCTCCATTCATAACCAATCCCGCACCTGCCATGGGATGCGAGTCACGCCCTAAATAGGTATCATAATGTGATAAGCCGGGGTTTCAAACCCTCAGGCCATCATATACACCAACTACTCACCTCTAACCGGCCGTAGACTCGTTCGCAATTCCTTTTCCCTTTGTATCGACCTCCTCGTGCGTCGAATCTAGTCAAAACCGCAGCGAATACATAAATATGGGTCAAAGAAATATAACTCAATTAAAAATACTCGAAAAGTATTAAAATTGACGAAGTTGGTAAAATCCGAGCCCCGGGCCCACTTCTAAAAAAATTCCAAAAATCATACCAACGGATTTCTCGTATCTCAACGAGTCCGTACATATAAAGAATACAAAAATCGGAGTCCGTTTGACCCCTCAAATTCGAACTTTACACCTTCTTAGGTTTCAAGCCCTAACCTCCATTTTTACCCCTTAAATCCTTGGTTTTTCAGTGTTTAATCTATGTTTTTACATCATAACAATATAATCCAAGTCTAAGAACTCTTACCTGATGAAATAGCACGAATTCTCTCTTAAACATCGTCTCAAAAGCTTCTTCCCGTTCCAAAATTGGAAGAAAACTCGACCTACTCATTATAGGTATAATGTTCATGCGTTTTACCGCTCCCAATGGATTCCTTGTGAAATTCAATGAATTTAGGCTTTTCAATCACTAAATTTGACCTTATAATGAAGGAGATATGTAGGTTTAAGATTTGCAAATAGTGCAGGTTTTTAATACGCCGCCAGGGGCAGTTTCGTCATTAACCTAAAAATCTGGGCAACCTTAATAAAATGGCCATAAAATCCTCATATGATGTCCATATTCAAGGGGATGTGCCATGGTGTATGCTCTTTGCTGACGACATAGTCTTGATAGACGAGACGAGGGCTGGTGTTAATGCGAGGTTGGAGGTCTGGAGACGGACCCTCGAGTCTAAGGGTTTTAAACTAAGCAGGTCTAAGACAGAATATCTAGAGTGCAAGTTTAGCGCCGAGTCGAGCGAAGTAGGCTGGGACGTGAAGCTGGGATCTCAGGTCATAGCCAAGAGGGACAGTTTCAGATATCTTGGATCAGTGATTCAAGGGGACGGAGAGATTGACGGGGATGTCACTCGCCGTATAGGAGCGGGGTGGTTGAAGTGGAGGCTCGCATGAGGAGTCTTGTGTGACAAGAAAGTTCCACAGAAACTCAAGGGGAAGGTTTATAGAGCGGTGGTTAGACCTGCCATGTTGTATGGGGTGGAGTGCTGGCCTGTGAAGAACTCTCATGTCCAGGAGAATGAGAGTTGCGGAGATGAGGATGCTCAGGTGGATGTGCGGGCTCACCGGATTAGATAAGATTAAGAATGAAGTTATTCGGGAGAAGGTGGGGGTGGCCCCAGTGGATGAGAAGATGCGAGAAGCGAGACTCGGGTGGTTTGGGCATGTGCGGAGGAGAAGCCCTGATGCACCGGTGAGGAGTTGTGAGCGACTGGCGGTGGTTGGCGCGAGTCGAGGCAGAGGGAGGCCTAAGAGGTATTGGGGTGAGGTGATTAGGCAGGATATGGCTAGAATGGGGATTTCCGAGGACATGACCCTTGATAGGAAAGTTTGGAGGTCTAGTATTAGGGTTGTAGGGTAGGGCCTTCTAGAATTCTTAGTACTTCGGTTAGGGGCTGAGTGGGGTTTGGTAGCGATCTCTATAGTTAATTAATGTATTGTATTGTGCCTCTTATGGTAGTAACCGATTGGTATTATTGCATGTCATTCTACTTTTGGTTTTATGTTTAGATAATTACTTATTTGATTTATCCCGGATTTACTAACATTGTTTTGTTTTGTTTTGTTTGTTGATTGTCTCTCTCTTTTCCTGAGCCTAGGGTCGGCCGGAAACAGCCTCTCTACCCTTTCGGGTAGGGGTAAGGCCTGTGTACATATTACCCTCCCCAGACCCCACTTTGTGGGAACATACTGGGTAGTTGTTGTTGTTGTTGTTGTTGTTGATGTCCAAATTCGATGATTTGTTTGCTACGGGTCCGTAATTACTATACGGATCTAATTCTTTATTTGAAATAGTAATCGGAGCTCATTTTTTGATTATGGTACCCCTTTATGTCCAAAGATACGATATTGAAATATCAAATAAGAGCGTGATCACAACCTGAAACACACCTGAGGCCCTCAAGACCTCATCCAAAGGCACCAACATATCCCAAAATATCATCCAAACTTGTTTCAATATTCAAAACACACCTAACAACACTGAAATAATCAATTGACATCAGATTCAAGCCTAAGTTCTTCAAAAACTTTGGAAACACGTATTCGATCAAAAACCCAACCAAACGACGTCCGAATGACCTCAAATTTTGCACACACATCACAAATCACATATCAAAGCTACAGAAACCCTCGGAATACCATTCGGACCCTCCGATCAAAATCTCACCTATCAACCGGAATTCGCCAAAATCCAACCTTAGTCATTTCAAGCCTAATTCTACAACGGACCTCCAAATTCTACTTTGATTGCGCTTCTAAGTCACAAATAATCCCTCAAAACTAGTCGAACCATCAGAAATCCATTCTGAGCCTTCTAACTAATAAGTCAACATTTGGTTGAATTTTCCAAACTAACATTCTCATAAAGAGACTTATTGTCTTATTTCTACCCGAACTCTATCCGAATTACTTCAAATTCTCCAAACACATACAATGAAACCTATAGAAGCATAAAACAAGGAAAACAGGGCGGTAACTCCTGTGACGACGGGTCGGGTCGTTACAGACTGAGACAATCAAGGCCACAAAACCAATCACCATTTCAAACTAACAATTGTTCTTTGTTTGAAAATTTAAAACAGGTGCAATCCAAAGTAATCATGCAAGAAACAGGTGCAACCAAAAAGGAAAAAGAACCGTGCAAGGGCTAGACACAACTTTGCAGCAAGAATCCATAGGGAAGTCCCCTCAAATTGTTTCTCGCATTTACCCATTCCATGAAATAAAAATAAAAAAGAGAAGTGAAAAAAAGAAGAAGAAAATCCAAACAAAAATGATAGTTTAGAATCCCCAATATCAATCTTTTACGCATTGTCAACATTAGGGCTCCAATACTGAGTTGAGATTTTTAGACATAGGGCCTGCATTACTTATTCGCCTTTTTTACTAGCATTAGGGCTCCAATCCATGAGTTGAGATTTTAGTCATAGGGCATCCATTTCCTAGTCGATATGTTTTACCTACATTAGCGATCCAATCCCTGAGTTGAGATTTTAGACATATGCCCTCCATTCCCTAGCCGCCTTTTTTACCAACATTAGGGCTCCAATCCCTGAGTTGAGATTTTAGACATAGGGCCTCCATTCCCTAGTTGCCTTTTTACCAACATTAAGGCTCCAATCCCTGAGTTGAAATTTTTTAGACATAGGGCCTCCATTCCATAGTCGCCTTTTTTTGTACCAACATTAGGGCTCCAATCCCTGAGTTGAGATTTTTTTACATAAAGCCTCCATTCCTAGTCGCCTTTTTTACCAACATTAGGGTTCCAATCCCTGAGTTGAGATTTTAGACATTGGTCCTCCATTCCTTAGTCACCTTTTTACCAACGTTAGGGCTCCAATCCCTGATTTAAGATTTTTAAACATAGGGCCTCCATTCCCTAGTCGCCTTTTTTACCAACATTAGGGCTCCAATCCCTTAGTTGAGATTTTAGACATAGGGCCTACATTCCCTAGTCGCCATTTTTGCCAACATTAGGGATCCAATCCCTAAGTTGAGATATTTAGATATAGGGCCTCCATTCTTAGTCGCCTTTTTTGCCAACATTAGGCCTCCAATCCCTGAGATGAGATTTTAGATAGGGCCTCCATTCCCTAGTCGCATTTTTTGCCAACATTAGGGCTCCAATCCCTTAGTTGAGATTTTTAGACATAGGGCCTCCATTCCCTAGTCACCTTTTTACCAACATTAGGACTCCAATCCCTGAGGTGAGATTATAGACATAAGGCCTCCATTCCCTAGTCGCCTGTTTTTACCAACATTAGGGCTCCAATCCTTGAGTTAAGATTTTAGACATAGGACCTCCATTCCCTAGTCGCCTTTTTTACCAACATTAGGACTCCAATCACTGAGTTGAGATTTTTAGACATAGGGCCTCCATTCGCTAGTCGCCTTTTTTACCAACATTAGGGTTCCAATCCCTGAGTTGAGATTTTAGAATAGGGCCTCCAATCCCTAGTCACCTTTTTGTTACCAACATTTGGGATCCAATCCCTAAATTGAGAATTTTTAGACATAGGACCAACACTAGGGATCCAATCCCTGAGTTGAGATTTTTAGACATCGGGCCTCCATTCCCTAGTCGCCTTTCTTGCCAACATTAGATCTCCAATCATTGAGTTGATATTTTAGATGTAGGGCTCCATTCCCTAATCACTTCCTCCTAAACAGACACTATCCTTATGCTATTGCTTTAAAAAAATTAGCGTCAGATTTTTGTTACAAATATCTCACAAAGTTTTCGTAGTGAAAACTTGGGCAGAAAAATTTTGTTCGTTTGTTTTTTTGGTGTCTGAGCAGGTTTGACCTCAAGGCACAAGATTCGAGATGTCCGAAAGAATGAGTCTCAATTCAAAATAAAGAAAAAAAGAAAAAGAAATGAACTCAAGGTGTCGAGGCAGAGAAAGACACATACTACTCAAGATATGATTGAAGTTACAAGCTTCGCATGTTTTGCCCTGATCCAAAGCTGGAGAAAGAAACAATACTTGCAGTTGACGAGCATTAAGATTCAGATCAGAGTCCGCAGCAGGAATTAGCTGAGACTCAAGATCAAGCTTCAAGATATTTATAGATATGAATCTTGTAACTCGTAGCCGATAAGCTTAGTTAGTCTTTTTTATTTTTGATTTTGATGTAATAATGGGACCGCATATCGAATATTCAACGCCATCTCACTTGGCTCTCATCCTCGGTACTCTATCACCTCATTCATTTCAAAACTACACATGGCCTGATTCCTTTATAGCCGAGGATATGTAGGCAGCTCAGATACCAGGACTCGGTCACATTGTCCTTTTCTATTAGTTTTAGTCTCTCCAAATAAGGGTTGGGTCAAAAAACTTCTCTCGTCATTCTTTGTTTCAAAACTATTCGCGTTTCCAGTCAAAGAGGGGCAGTTGTAGATATGTGATTTTTGATCCTCTCCAAGATTTTTCACATTTTAGCGTGTAAATATTAATTTAGGCCTAATATAGCTATTTCAACTAATTTTTACTCTTTTACTATATTTTATTACAAGAAAAATAAAAATTACAAAAATTATTCCATTAATATTTTATAGTCATTTTTAATCTTGAAAAATACCAAAAAATAATTTATTCTAATGACCAGTCTTATTTTAATATTTATTTTACTTAAGTAGAATTAATTAATAAATAAGGTCGTATTTTAGTCTAGTTCGCAGAAAAAAAATAATACTTGGGCTCGAGCAACTTATTTTTAGGCCTAATTTTGGACCTAGCCCATAATTTTTAAGCCAATATTCCTAGGCTCATACCCATAACCTAATTCCTACCCCTATATAATAGCACTTAACACCTTAAAATAAACCAATACCTAAAATCCATGAGTCTGCCGTTTCCTTTAGCAAAGCATAAGCTATACAAAATAGAAAAAGCAACAACAACAACAACCCAGTATAATCCCACTTAGTGGGGTCTGGGGAGGGTAGTGTGTACGCAGACCTTACCCCTACCCTAAGGTAGAGAGGCTATTTCCAAATAGACCCCCGGCATCCTTCCCTCCAAGAACTACCCACCTTGCTCTTGGGGAGACTCGAACTCACAACCTCTCGGTTGGAAGTGGGGGTTGCTCAAAGCAACCCCTCTTGTCATTACAAAATAGAAAAAGCCAAAACTAAAAAAAGGGTCAACAATGGCAGACTCCCAAAAATCAGATGAGAGCCCACCCTGAAATCCCGCCTTCTTCGACTCCTTCCCCCACCGGACTGTTTCCTCTTCACAAAAACGACCACCCTTCTCCTTTGAATTTTGTTTTATTCAGAACACCATCTCCCCACTCCCCCCCCAAAAAAGGAGTTGACAAGACTGTCAAAAACCAACCTCAAATAGACCAACAAATACTGCAAAAACTGAGTTAAAAGCTCATGGAAATAGTTCCTCTTCTCACCTAATCAACAGCTCCAAAGTCGAGTTCGAACGCTCCGGTCTGAGGTCTTGTTGATGTCCATTTTCTCCGGTCGAGTTTGACAATCGGAGTTCAACTTTGATGTATATTTGAGTTTCATATCAATACACAATTGAAAAGCTTCACATAGTGTCCCTTTTCTCCCTTTAATTAATTCTTTCATTTTGGTTCATGTTAGTTTGAGCAAGGTTCAGTCGTTTCATGGTATTAGCACAAATTGGTTTCGTATGCTAATTAGAAAATTGAACGACTAGATAATTTCTACCGTTAAAGTCCATATCATTGCATTTGCAGTATTTCTATTTTTAACATGTGCTTGTAAGTTAAGTATTAGTTCATCATATATTAGTTTAATTTGTAAAAGTTCTGAAGGAGAAAGCTCTAAGGGATTTTATTAAGTCAAATGGACCCATATGATTTACTGCACATAGTTGTGGACCCTACTTTGTTAAGAATGATAAATCGGTTGTGTGTGTTTGAGAAGAATTCACATGATATCTTTATGTTGGCTTTTTCTTGATAGCTTCACATTCATTTTACATATCTGACTACATTATTTAAAATTCTAATGGCTTAATCTTATTTAAGTGTTATCGATAAGTTTTTGGGTCTTGATATGTTGGATTCGTTTGGCAAATATTTTAATAAAAAAATAGGTTCGTTTTGTTTTATCTTCTATTGATTTGATTTATCTTGGTTATCTGCACTTTAAGATGTCCTTTTTGCCCGTTTGTGATTTTTGTGGGTTCATACCATTCTTTAGTTGAGTACAAATTGGCATAGAAAAGTTTTGAGGTGATCATGCCAAATAAAATTTTAAAATGCATGGCCCTCATCTTTTTTTAATCCTTAAAAATCGAGGCGTGCTATTTAATCGAATTTTCCATGACCCTCGCAAATTTGAAAGCGCATAGTTGCTTTAGGTGCGTAATTTAAATTAACTTCCTTAAACTCGGGTGTGCATTTCAAGTGATCCAAATTTAAATCTCAACAACGTTAAATAAAATGTATCGCGGACTGCGAGTGCATTTCATGTGGCGTGGTTCAAAGACATGTTTTGATAACGTTGAATCTTCCTAAAATTGATTTAATGCGGTTAAAAATTTAAAATATACTATAGGCTAAAAGATGTAATAAAATCAGATAATAGGTCAAGTATGATAGTTTAAGCGACCGTGATAGAACCATAGAATTCGGGGGTGCCTAACACCTTCCCTCGGGTTAACCAAATTCCTTAATCAGAATTTCTAGTTCACAGACTTCAAAAGGAAAGTTAAATTTTTTCCTCATTTGGTATTTTAAAATAAACCGATGACTTAGGACACCAGAAAATAAACCATCCCAAGTGGTGACTCTGAATAAAAAAAAATCCAATTTCGAATAATATCACTTTAATTGAAAAAACTCCCTTATATATATCTTCGGGTGTGTAAAACATGATGTCTGACAGGGGCTGCCAAAACTGAAGGCTTCATCAAGTAGGATTTAATGCTCTTAAAGGCATCTCTACATGCTTGGTCCCATTTAAAAGGGACACCTTTCTTCATAAGGCGACTAAATGGTTGGCACCTCCCAGTTAGGTTTGATATGAATCTTCTAAGGTGTGCTTGCTTTCATTAGAGACTTTTCAATTCATGAATATTGCGGGGCTATGGAATTTTCAAAATTGCATCTGCTTTAGCTTGATCTATTTCAATCCCTCGATGTCGAACAATGAAACCCAAGACCTTTCCGGAGGTAAATCCAAAGGCTCGTTTTAATGGATTCATCCTAAGGTTGTATCTCCGGAGCAACTCAAACACCATCCTCAAGTCTTTCACGTGGTCACTTTTATTTCTTGATGTTATCACCAAGTCATCACCACAACATTCGACATTCTTTTGGATAAGGTCATCAAAGATATTCTGCATAGATCTTTGGTAAGTAGCACCAGTGTTCTTCAAGCCAAAAGGCATTACCTTGTAGCAATAAATACCCTTAGGGTACTGAACGCAGTAAGCTCTTCATCTTATGGTGCCATGCAAATTTGGTTATAGCCTGATGAACCATCCATAAATGACATTTCCTCGTACCGAGTATTAACATCGATCATCAGTTCTGGAATGGGAAGCGGGAACTCATCTTTCGGAAATGCATTGTTAAGATACCTAATGTCGACGCACACTCGAATCTGGCCATTTTTCTTCCTTACATAGACAATACTTGAAAGCCATGTTGGGTATTTAACTTCACGAATAAAGCCAACATCGATGAGTTTGTTAACTTTGGTTTCAATCAAGGGAACCAAGTCCGGCCTAAAACATCTTTGAGCTTGTTTAACTAGGCGAGCGCCATTTTTTACTACAATCTTATGGACTGCTACTTTCGAGTCCAAGCCAGGAATCTCTTTGTAACTCCAAGCAAAGACGTCCCTGAACTCCTTGAGTAACTCAATATAAGTGCTCGCTTCATCAGCTTCTAGTAAAGCACTTAGGTAGGTGAGTCTTGGTTCTTTATCAGTGCCAAGGTTAACTTCTTTTTTAAGGCATCAACTGTCATCTTCACTCCTTCTTCATGTTTGGGTGGAGAATATTTTGCATCTTTATATACTTGAGGGTACCCATCATTGAAGAATATGTGATAACATGGTGAAACATTCTCCCATTCTGTATTATCCTCCATTGAAGATGGAACACCATTCTCGCCTTGTATAGTAAAATGATACGAAGAACCAACTTTTTTTCATCTTTGTCATGTTCCTTAGTGTAGATCATAGTATATGGCTTTACCACGTATATGGTTCGATGAGGTATATAAATCCTCTATTTAGCTAGAGAAAGTCTTCTGGACATCCTTGGGGTAATGTGCCAGGTGTCGTAGCTAATCGAGTATTGAAGTAATCATTTAAGTATCTTGTGTAATACTCTTGCCCTAACCCCCTGAAATAAAATAAAGATAGAGGCTGCATTTGATATGGATCTATAGATCAATCTATGCGTGAACCAGTGCCTTTTTCTTTTGTACTAATCAACTCAGGCCTATATGACATGACCGATCAATAGATCCACCTTTGTCATATATTCCATACACCCAATGCCAGATAGCTGCCAAAAAAGCATAGCCAGAAAACACAACCAGTCATCCGAGTGGGGCCATGCGATATGTTCCATATTTAGGTTGCTTGCTTCCATACACTAAGACCAGTATCAGTCTTAGAACCAGGTGACTGTCTACGATTCCATTGCGTGTGCTCAGGGTCCAACAATTCATCAGACTCACTAAGTTGGGATCACTAACTAATATCTGCTAGCACCTCAATCAGTTAATTCAATAAAATAGGAATTAACACTCGCTTTTGTTGGCACCATGCAACTGAACACACCGGTAACTCCCATTATAAAACGGGTTTATTACTATTCGGGTGGGGCCCAATTGCAAAAGGAAGAAAAATAGAAGAGATTATTATCAAGATGAATTACATTTGGATGTGATCAGACAACCAAAAATCTAACAGTGACGTTGTGTTCCGGGGGGGGGGGGGGTTATTGTCTATCATTGGCTATTTTTTTTATCAGAGGTTGAATCGATCATCAAAAGAAGAGGTGGGTCGGTCAATCCACTTTTTCCATTGGAGAGGCACTTAGCAGCCAAAAATATTAAATATTCTAGCCTACGTGTCCCAAAATAGAATGTGCTACGCCCGACCCCCTTTTTAGTGGATGATATTAGGATCCCCACTCGAACCAAGACAGAACTTTGACTTGTTCAAATAATAATTAAGGTTCGACTGAGCAATGGAAACGGGCTGGATACTAAAAGAATTCGATACACCGGGGGGGGGGGGGTAAATGTTCCCCAATTTGATCTGAATTTCAAAAAAGAGATAAAAATAGCTGGATCTTCAATACTTCTTTAAATGAAACCACAAGTTTTGTCTGTCGTCTCATTCTAGAAGGAACCAAACTTTGGAAATCCATAAAGATCTTTTGGATTTTGGGCAAAATGGGTGTTCTTATGCTTTGAAACTTTCTCTGGAACTTGTTCCCCTTCTTTAATGGACCCAATATTTCATACATGAAGGTCCATACACGTGATTTTCCAAGTCGATCAAAGATATAAGGCTTGTTAGAAACAACAAATTAGTCTTCAATAGTGATGTAATTGCTAATCGACCTTCTTGTGGAGATGTGCATTGGTGACGGTTGCTTGTATCCCAAACCTTCATGTGGTTTCCTCGTTGCAGCATTTGATGGGAGCTTCCCTAACCTTTATAGCTCATAGGGATTGTATCCAGCTTTTGCAAATAGATTATAAGTGTTAGGGTCAAAACATTCATCTGTTTGTTTTGTAGGGAGTGCCCCTTTCTGTAAATAATTTTGGGCTACAAACTCTGCAAGCGGCTCCGAGGACAACTTTACTACCTCAATTTGTTTTACAGGAAGAGTTAAGTCCTTTAGCATGTTAGTTTGGAGATTAGATGATTCGCACCCGTCTTTCTTTCTTTTAGGGACATATTGGAGCGCAAGACTTACTTTCTTTACATAAGATACAATACCCCCTTTTTGATATTTATTCACGAAATTTCACGCTAGTGTGTACTTCCTTAGTAACAACTTTGGCTTTACCAATAGTCACCTCATCTCTATTAGTTATGGGCCCACCATTCTTGATTTTCATGCCATCATCGACTTTTATCTCCTTCACAATGTGGTTCTTCAAGTAGAACTTTGCATCGGCGAAGTGTGACTGCCTCGGTGAATGTCTCATCATCAGCAACTATCTTCTTTTCAAATTCCCCCTCGTAGTATTTTAAACATTGATGTAGGTAGATGGAACCACTTTATTCTCATGTATCCAAGTCCTTCCAAGCAAGACATTATATGAAGTTTTCGCATTGATTACATGCAGCCATGCACTTGATTGCATATCTTCAATGGTGATTTCCCGCCTGATCGCGCCTATGGCTTTTTTTCCCCATTGGTTGAATCCTTGGATCATCACATGACTTTCTAAGAGTTCGTTCATGGAATACCAAGTTCTTTCACAGTGAGAATTGGATAAATGTTCACTAAGAATACTCCATCAAACAAAATTCGATTTATCCTTTCATCACGCATATAGACAACTAGGTACAATGGTGGTTATAAAGAGTGTCACCTAGCAGAAGATCGTCATTTGTGAACGTGACTTTTTCCTCACACGCGTTAACTTCTTAAGGAGTGGACTCAATGAGATTTTCCGAAGATGGTTCCAATAGTAGGTCATCACGCTTTTCTTCCCCTTTGTCAGTATGGCAACAAGAGGCATCGATAACCTCATAGGATATCTCTACGCGGAACCAACTTTGTAAAAACGCCTCTAAGGTCATTGGATTTCGTGGATCTTGAGAATGGAGCATCTCCACTTTTGCTTTCTTCAAACACCTAATTGGACTCTTTTTCGTTGGTCTTTTTACCATCATCTTCCTTGTTGGTTATTTTATTGATTCTTTTGATGGGCTCCTTTGTGGCGCCTACAACGAGTCACCAACGTCCAACTTTCATCATCATCAGGTATCATCTTCAACTTTGTTGTTCTCCAGAAATTCCCCATGTTTTATTCCTTTTAAACTGTATAACTCATCTAGACTAAATGAGCCAAAAGTGATAGAGACTTGGTTTGTGCTTTCTTTCTCATCTTCAAGCATGGTCTTCTTTTTACGGGCCAAGTCCATAACTTTGTCCTGAAAGACGAAGCACTTCTTCAGAGGGTGTCTTACAAGTCGGTGATATCTGTAGTAATTTGGGTCATTCGTTTTCCCAGCTTCATTTGGTCACTTCATATCCAGAAGCTCAATGAGATTTAACTCGAGGATTTCTTTGAAAATAGCTGGCACATTAGAATCCAGAAATGGATACTCCTTCTCTGGCATTTCTTGGAGAGTCAACTTTCTACTTGGCTTACCTTGAAAAGATGTGGATTTCATACTTTGCTTCTTGACCACCTTCGTCGTGAACTTTACAAGTAACGTGTTGACATTTATAGCTTCTTTTCTTTTAGACTTGGGTACGAACTTGCCCTACTTCCTGACTTCTTGCTTGTTATTCCCTTTGTGGGATTCATCGATGGACATCCTTCCATTTCCAATGGAGGCCATGCTCAATTTCATGTCGTTTGCACGAGTTGAAAGTTCTTCAAATATGTCAGGCTTGATACTTTCAAGATGTAGAGCAATCCCCAATGCATGCCTTGGATGCACATCTCTATGCCTGAAGCTTCACTAAGCCTATCTTTGCAGTTGAGTCTTGCATTCCTCCAACGATTGATAAAGTCGATAATTGGTTCCTCATTTCATTGAAGGGTATTTATAAGCTCTATCATACTAACAGTACGTCTCGTACTATAAAAGCTATTGAGGAACTCTTTCTCTAGCTGGTCCCTGCTATCAATAGATCTAGCCTCGAGGTCTGTGTACTAGACTATAGCATTTTCTTTTAGTGAGCGGACAAACAGCTTGATGAGGTAATCTCCAAAAGTCCCAGCATAGTTGCACGTCTCCATAAAGTGCGCCACTTGTTTCTTTGGGTTACCTTTACCATCAAATTGTTAAACTTTGGAGGTTGACAACCAGCAAGCATCTTCAACATATCGACCCTTGTAGTGTACAACTTTGCATATGTAAGGGTTGGTAGCAACTTCATATTTGTTCTTAATGGTTCCTTTAATGAACTCCTTCGGTTGATCGATTTGAATCATCCCTTCAGATGAGACAGGGATAGCCTTAGCGGGATAGCCTTAGTGGATGCTATATGTCTTGGGGGAGAGTCACTTTCTAGAACTTCTGGGAGCTTGCCAGGTGCATGGGTGGATTCTTCTTCCATCAAGATTCTCACTCTGTCTTTTAGCTTATCAATTCTAGCCTCTTGATTTAGCATGCATTTGGTCAAGCCAGCGATTGCTTCCATCAAGTTTGCCAACTGTACCTCTACAAATGAAGTGTTTGTCATGATTGTCATGGACGGCAGAGAGTATCATGGATTTTCACACAGATTGATCCTTGATTGGCTCATGCTATGCGATATAAGTGGGGAGGATCCACCACTTGAAGCATCATCATCTTCCTTCACTGTAGAGTGCTTGGATCCAGAGAGGTCAAGCAAAGCAAGAGTTTTCTTTATCATTTAAGCAGCATCATTTCCTCCTTCACGTGTGTTTCTAGAAGATCTTGCTCCTTTTGAGGATGAAGATCCGAAAATAGGGGTTGATGTAGATGACACTTAGGTGCTTGTTGTACTCAAGACCTTGCTATGCTCCTCGTAACTATTCTGAAGATTCCAAAGGTAACATCGAGGATGTTCTCCACATTAACATAAAACTTGGAGTTAGCAGCCTTGGTGGAAGTTTAACCGGAGTTGATTTTCTTTGAAGTCATTACAATGTTCTTGGACTTTTGGTGATTGAAAAGTTGAGATGAGAGGTAGATATTGTCCCACTGGGTTTGCTAGAACTTGTAGACAATAAATTATGTCAAGAAAATAAAATCAATACCAAAAAATATCGCAACAACCGTAGTATGTTATTTCTGTTTACCATGAAATTGATAATAATAATTAAACTTGATTATGGTACTCTAAAAAATATGATCTATCTTTATGCTAGTTGTTAAACAGTTGATGCTATGTGTGAGATTTAGGAACTTGATAAGAGTAAGGAGTAAGGTGATAACCAAACTGAGATGTCAATAATCGGGGCCTCGAGCTTGTCGATTTGGGGGCCTCGAGCTTGTCGATTCCGGTGCTCGGCTATGAGCAATCAAAGGTGGTCGAAGTATGACTAACAATTATAGGAAAATCAATGAAAGCTATTTATGGCCAATTATAAGTAATAAATGATGAACAATAATGAAGATAATAAATGGAAGCAATAATATCAAGAGAATATTTTAGAGAGGAGAGAGAATGTTCTTGTCGATTTAGTATGGAGCAATAAATCCCTACAATATGGCAAGGATTCACTTTTACATAGAAAATGGGGGATCCCACCATTGTACAAACGCATTTATTACAAATATATGGATATGGGACAGCTAGTTGACGTCACGATACTGGCTCAGACTAGCCTAACAGGCTTTGTCAGCTATAGCTCCACCCCTTGGGAACTCCCTTTTTTTCCGATATAGCTGTTGCTATGCATTGCGCCAAATCTGAGAATCGACAGCCCTCGAGGGTGAACCTCGACCTCAGTCTCGAGCCTTGGGAAGTATGTCCGCGGGTCATCACTCATCATAATGACGGGGAAATTGGACCCTTCAATTTTTCCATACAGAGATAGTCTCTGTATTTCATAGAGTTAAAGTGATAAGAAATTCCCTTGAATCTTCAATTTCCCTCATCAGATATTTTGGTAACAACGACATTCATAAGGTGCCAAAAGACGATGCACATTTAGCCCTTGAAGGCCTTCGCATTGATTATAGCAGTTAGCTGTCCCTTGGCCTCCTTCAACGTGCACGAGGGGCTATTATAAATACTCTTCTTCTCATTCTTTACAACTCACTGCATTTCCTAAACCTAAAAAAAGGTTCTTTCTGCCTTTACTTTTGTTCTTTCTTAGGAACGCAACTTCCTTTCTTCTTCCGAAATTTTCTAGGAATGGAGAAAACTTCTGTCTGTGCTTCTTAAGAGAATGTGGTCTCATCCTCTTCGTTTTTATCTCAAGGTGAAGCGGCAATGCCTCCTCCTGCTTATTTTTTGTGATATCTTCTAATTTCAAGGTCGAGGGACCTTCTTCGAATCTGTGGCATCATGAGCTCATGACTTAGTACATTAGCTCGATAACAGATGTTAGAAGAGTGGAAGCTGATTGTCACTGAGGGAACGCGATACTGTGGAAATTTCTGCTTGAGAGGAGGATATTACAACATATGAAGCTAGTTTTGTCAGTGTGTACACTTAAATGTTTACCCTAGGGCCGGTGGGGCCATCCTCGCCCCCAGTCAAGCCCGTGATTCTCGACATTTGCTAATGGTATCAAGTGATCCTCGGCCAAGTTCATCCTTCATTCTTGCGCATTATTTGTACGATCAGGTACCATATGAACATGGTCGAGGAGATGCCCTTCACCCTCGATCATCTAATCAGGATATACAGCCCTCATCTCTTCTGTGGGGGTCTAATCAAGCTCAGTTGCCAAGCCCAGAGGGCCTTCTTTGCCTGTACCAGGAGTTCAGGAATAGGGGATGGATAAGCTACTTTGTCCGAGTAAGGACTTCTGACCTGATACCGGTGAAAAGATGTTGTTCCACGAGAAGTGGAATGAAAGTAGACATGTTATCTAGCATTCCATCACTTCTATTTGACTACGTTCTTCTAGGCACTTAATGTTTCTTGCTAATAAACCCATAACAATTTATCCTGGCATGGTTTCAGACCTCCTGAGTTGGGTCGGACGGCTAGACTCGATTTGTCCATATATTGAGCAAGCATGGTGTGATTTATCCCAAGCTCGATGGTAAGACCATGATCATGGTGAGTCTCTACCCCTGCTGTTGTCACACTTTTTGATCTAAATCACTACTAGAAGAATTCTCATTCCCTGTGCTTACCTCTTGCATTTGTGTAGGTTTGGGGAAAGTCCCTTTGATGAAGGTAGCTTTACTTGGCAGGGATGGTGATTTGGTACTCGATGACGGGAAGAAAAGATAAAGGGATCCGTTAGTCAGACCTTCAAAATCCAAGAAGATTAATGTAGAAAAAACTAAGGGCGACCTGGCAACCCTAACTCCCCAAATGGAGGAAAACCCTCAAGTTGAAGGTGAGGGGAAAATAGTTTCTCTACAGCGCTCGAGGAAGAGATAAACTTGGCCTATCCTTGGGTCGTAGAGATGGTGGCTTCTGTAACAGAGCATGACATCATCGTGGTCCAACTTTTGAGTGGAGAGACAACTGATGGAGTATAGAGTATTTCCCCTAAGCTAGCCGACAGCCAGAGTTCCCCGCGGGCTTGGACGCCTTCAAAAGGTGGTTCAGAGGGGACTAGTTATGTGGCCCTGAATGGACAAGGATGGTCCTCATTGATCTTGCTAGTGTCGTGGTCGCGATTGATTCCCTTTAGGGAATGACCCTACCTCCTAAGGGAGTGAAAGAAGTCCCATAAGAAGAACCTTTCGATGTGGGGATGCCTATCAAAAGTGGGTATGCGCTCGAAAGGCTTCCAACAATTCCCGAGGGAATCCCAGACATTGATGCTTCACTAGTCTTTGGTGAGACGAGCAAACATTGCGAGCAAGTAATTTTTGCAAATCCGTCTGTTGCTCTGGCCTTGGTTTCTCTGACCTTTCTCTTTCTAACTTGTCTTTTTCTATGGCTTTAGGACAAGGTGATTTACAGTCAGACTTTCACTCGATATCGGTCTGAGGTTGCCCGCCATTAGCATGAGAAGGCTCACCTTATTTAACAGGTTACCTAATCCTCGTTTGTCATTATCTGAATGTCTGCCTAACCCTAGTGTTTTAACACACTGGATCTAATTTTTGCAATTTGAGAAAGAAGGTCCCCTACTGAGGGAGGAGCTCTGTGCCAGAGACTCCAAAGTCTCCAAACTCAAATGACATGTGAGAGAGATAACTTTAGAGAGTGATATCCTCCAGGAAAAGGTGACCTTAGTTGGTGTCAGCTTAGTGATACGAGGGAGGATAATGACAAGTACATAAGTCTCCATTTTAAGTTAGTAGTTGCATTATCCAGGATTAAAATTGAAGCTGAGGCACTTATATCTTACCATATAGAGGATGCCATTGCGATAAGTGCTCAAGTCAGGAAGGCGCCTAAGGAGGCCGAACTGAAATTTACTTGAGCCGTGGAGCGTGTTCGATTGGGATGTCAGAGGTAGACTCTTAGGGCTATATATGCGGGAGGTATCATCTAGCATGTTGATCTTGGAAGGGTGAAGACCCTAGAGAAGAAGGATGCTACGTTGCTTGCTTTCATAGGTGCACCGGACAATGGTTCAGGAGGTGAGATAAATGAAGGCAGATCCCCCGGAGGGAAAGAGGTCGTTTGACAGAGGCCGTTGAAAGGCACATAGTTGTTAGAGTGCCAATTTTGGTAGAGCCATCAAAGATGCAGGCTCGATAATAGATTAGGGTTATGTTCGGTTCTTTCTATGTAAGGATTTTCCAGGACTTGTAAACATCCCCCCTTATGGGTCGTGAAAAAGGCTTTTTGTTTCCTGCCCTTTTTTTTCCTTTAGTTTTTCAAAAATACTATGTGGTGTTTTTCTGACTTTCTTCCCGAGGTCCTAGATTTTTGGTTAGACCCTCAGGCGACCAGTAATGGTTGAAGATTAGTCCCTGAGCGTTTCTCGGGTCAGACCTAGCTTTTATGCATCTAGCCGGCATGACTTTTGATCTTAGCATTGGTGATAGTGACTCATATGCATTGGGTTGGTATGCCCTTTTACGTAGGCTGGCAAGAATAGCTCTTACGCCTTGGGTCAAAGCGGCCTTTTACATGGGCTAGCGACGATGACGCTTATGCCTTGGGTCGAAGCGACCTTTTACGTGGGCTAGAACCAATGGCTCTTATGCCTTGGGTTGAAGCAACCTTTTACATAGGCTGGCAATAATGGCTCTTATGCCTTGGTCGAAGCGACCTTTTATGTAGGGTGGCGATAATGGCACTTACGCCTTGGGTCGAAGTGAACTTTTATGTAGGCTGGCAATAATGGCTCTTACGCCTTGTTCTTAGGCATATTTAGTTAACTATTTTGGGTTCAGTCTCTAAGTCACGTTTTGACTCGAGCTCATTCGACCCTCAAGGTTTTGGATTTGTATGGCTGGTGACAATGGCTCTTACGCCTTGGGTCGAAGCGACCTTTTGTGTGGGCTAGCAACAATGGATCTTATGCCTTGGGTCGAAGCGGCCTTTTGTTGGCTTCATTTTTCCCTTGTTAAGGACTTTTTGAAACATTTTTCCCTACTCTTTGATGGTTTAATAAAAACCTTGAGGTTTGGCTCGGAGGCTGAGTATCTCGAAGCCTATGATTTGGAGTTGACATGGTCGAAGCTCTTTTTCCTATGTCGAGGGTAGCCTATTTCACTGGTTCTTTACAAAGTAGATTCGAACTAATTGAAGGCTTGTGATTTTGTAGCGACGACCAGGCATCCCTAAGTTGCGCTTATTTGGCTAGTACAACCTTATGACCATAGTCACTTATGCTTGGTCGGAGCCATTTTTTATCCCGAGTGAAGTAGCTTCGCGTCTACATCGAGGGTACGCCTTTTAATGGTCTTACAGGTTTGATAAATGGCATTAACTTTGAGATCAAGTTTATGCCATTAGTAAGGTCTTACAAAATTTTCATGCCTTTGAGGTCTTACAGTTTTTACATGCCCTTGAGGTCTTATAGTTTTTGATTCTTGGTATAAGTATGGGTCATGCCATACTCGAGGTCTTACAGATATTGTTGGCACCTTATGTGGGTCTTACGAGATCGAGTCTGCCCGCATGGGGTCTTATGGCATCGAGATTTTTTAATGAATGGTGATTGGCAACTATCCCCGAGTCATCGAGGGTATCCTACCTCGGGATCCGGTGCTTGTAAAAATGATATTGCATCATTTAAGGCCTACGGTTTTGGTGATTCCGACCCCGACGTCATGCGATTTTTGAGATTTTTGTGCTAGTCTTCGAGTGTTCGGGACACCTCCGGTTTCTGAGATGTTTTATGATTTTGATGTTGCCTCATTGAAGGCTTATGAATTTGGAGTTCCATCCCGGGGGTCGTTCAGGTGTCAATTTGTTGACGCCAATCTCCGAGTGTTTGGGACATTTTTTGTCACGACCCCAATCCCGGTCGTGATGGCGCCCAACACAACTGCTAGGCAAGCCCGACCATTTACACTCTCATCCCGAGCATGAACCTCAAATAAATTACTTGAATATTATTATCATCAATAAAGGTAAATGCTTAACTAATAGATAGAAGTTAAACTGAATAATCTCCCAAAGATACGGGGTCACGAGTCTAGAGCCTCTAAACAAAAACTGGATAATAATAGGAATATCAAAACGAAATACTCAAGTCTGAATAATGTATGTATACAGAAAAACTGGAATAAGAAGAAAAGCCAGGTCCTGCGAACGTCAATCAGCTACCTCAACGACTCTAATACTCTGGAAACGAGACTGCTCAGCTAATCTCCAGTGAACCTAAATCTGCACATAATGGTGCAGGGAGTAGGGGTGAGTACTAAGTACTCAGTGAGTAAAAAGTATATAAAATAGATGAAGATAAGAACTCCATGAAGTGCCACAAAGTAAAGTTATGTCTAACAGTCCGATACCTTATTGCGAACCAACAACAACAGCAAACCACAGGTAACACAAGTAAATAACAATGCATGAATGCAATGCAATGCATATGACCGCTACGGCGTGTAGCCCGATCCATTTAATGTCGATGGCGCTCACTAGGGGTGTGTATAGACTCCGGAGGGGCTCCTTCAGCCCAAGCACAATATTCATATCATCCGCTGCGGCGTGCAACCCGATCCATACTCAGTCCACAACATGCATATGAGTCACACAAAAGTTCAATTTATTTATTTCCAGTTTTCAGTTCATTAACAAGGAAAAATACTTTAGTTTATTTAATTTTCCAAGAAGAGGTGACTTAGCATTTCATAATAGTGATTTCAACCCAGGATTGAGATCAATAATATTACAAATCATGCTATCATAATGATATCTATCCCTTAAGGATACTACAGGTCGACATAGGGCCTCAAATATGGCATAAAGCCCAAATATCGGCACACGACCTCAAACATGGCATAAAGCCCAAATATATTCAACACAAGTTACATTTCATATGCCAATATAGTATTATTCTTGTTCGGGATGGACTAAATCACAATCCCGAGTCATAACCAATCCTGCACCTGCCATGGGATGTGAGTCACACCCTAAATAGCATCACAATGTGATAAGTCGGGGTTTCAAACCCTCAGGCTATCATATATACCAACTATTCACCTCTAACCGGCCGTGGACTCATCCACAATATTTTTTCCTTTCATATTGACCTCCTCGTGCATTGAACCTAGTCAAAACCACAGCAAATACATAAATATGGGTCAAATAAACATAACCCAATCAAAAATACTCGAAAAGTACAATAATTCACGAAGTTGGTAAAACCCGAGCCCCGAGCCCACTTCTCAAAAAATTCTGAAAATTATACCAACAGGTTCCTCTTCTCTCCACGAGTATGTACATATAAAGTTTATCAAAATCAGAGTCCGTTTGACCCCTCAAATTCCAACTTTACACTTTCTTAGGTTTCAAGCTCTAACCTCCATTTTTACCCCTTAATTCCTTGGTTTTCGGTGTTTAATCTATGTTTTTACATCATAACAACATAATCCGAGTCTAAGAACTCTTACTTGATAAAATCTCGCGAATTCTCTCTTAACAATCGCCTCAGAAGCTTCTTTTCGTTCCAAAATTGGAAGAAAACTCGACCTGCTCATTATAGGTATACTGTTCACGCGTTATACTGCTCCTAATGGATTCCTTGTGAATTTCTAATGAATTTAGGCTTTTGAATCACTCAATTTGACCTTATAATAAAGGAGCTATGTAGATTTTAAGATTTGCAAATAGTACAAGTTTTTAATACGCCGCCAGGGGCAATTTCATTATTATCCTAAAAATCTTGGCAACCTTCGTAAAATGGCCATAAAATCCTCGTACGATATCCAAATTCGATGATTCTTTTTGCTACGGGTCCGTAATTACGATACAGATCTAATGCTTCATTTGAAATAGTAATCGAAGCTCATTTATTCAATACGGTACCCCTTTATGTCCAAAGATACGACATTGAAATATCAAATACGAGCGTAATCACAACCCGAAACACACCCGAGGCCCTCGGGACCTCAACCAAAGACACCAACATATCCCTAAATATCATCCACACTAGTCAAATCATCAAAATCAATTACGTGCCTTCTAACTCATAAGTTAACATTCAGTTGACTTTTCTAAACTAACCTTCTAATAAAGAGACTACTTGTCTCATTTCTAATCGAAATCTATCCGAATTACTTCAAATTCTCCAAACACATGTAATGAAACATATAGAAGCATAAAACAGGGAAATCGGGGCGGTAACTCCCGTTATGACTGGTCGGGTCATTACATTTTTTTACCAAGGAGTCATTTTTGCAAAAATGTTGAGTTTCTTTTGGAGCGTGAGATGCTTTGATAAAAGATTTTCTTCTATTACTTAGTACAAGTATACATGGTTTCGCCGTTGGGGGCCCCGCTATACAGACACGGCTTGTTTGACCATTTGGCTTGGTACATCATTTTCTATTGGGACACCATTTGTCGTTTCTTGGATTTTCCAAGTATGTGACCTTCTGGGGAGATTCCCCCAGTATTCGAGGTGGATTTCAAAAGAAATATTCAATACTTGTTGAGTCTCCTGAGGTAGCATATGGTTGTTGCCTCGTTAAAAACCTCGCCAGTAGAATCCTTTTAGGGATAAAATCCGGTCGAAGGAAAAGAGTGCGACGTGTGCTCGAGGGTGTTTTTGGAAATTTCCCCTAGCAATATTGTGTTAGCATTGATATGTTCCGGTTTATTGGAAGTTGTTTGCCCTTCATGGTATCGAGCATGTAAGACCCTTTGCGAATTACTTCGAGGATATGGTACGGTCCTTCCTTGTTTTTGCCTAGCTTTCCTTCATTAGGATTTCTGCTATTAAGGATGACTTTCCTGAGGACTAAGTCCCCAACTCTAAAACGTCGAAGGTTTGTTCTCCAGTTATAATAACTTTCTATCATTTTCTTTTGGGAAGCCATTTGGACCAGCAAGGCTTCCCAGTTTACATCTAGTAGTTTGGGGGTTGTAGTCTTAGCCTCGTTATTCGAGCTCTCAGCGGTGTATTGGAATCTGGCGCTTGGATCCCCGACCTCAACTGGTATCAAAGCCTCAGCGCCATACTCTAGAGAGAGTCATTTCCCGTGTTCTTGATTTTGAAGTTGTTCGGTATGCCCATAGCACTTCAGGTAACATTTCTCTCCACCTTCCCTTGACGCTCTCCATCTTCTTTTTGAAGTTTTGGATGATGGTTTTATTTGTGGACTCGGCCTGGACATTTGCACACGGGTGATAAGGCATCGACATGATTCTCTTTATTTTGTGATCCTCAAGGAACTATGTTACCTTGCTTCTGATGAACTGCCTCCCGTTATAGCATGTTATCTTGGAGGTAATCCCGAATCGGCACATAATGTGGTCCCAGATAAAGTTAATGACTCCTTTTTCTCTTATTTTTTAGAAGGCCTGTACTTCCACCCATTTAGAGAAATAGTTAGTCATAAATATAATAAATTTAGCTTTACCTTGTGCCGTCGGCAGGGGCTCGAAAATGTCCATTCCCTATTTCATTAATGGCCATGGAGATAAGCCCGAATATAGTTGTTCGTCGGGTTGGTGAATCATAGGGGAAAATCTCTTGCATTTATCATACTTTTAGACGAATTCCTTAGTGTCTTTTTCCATGTCGTCCAAGTAGTAGCCTGACCTGATCATCTTTTGGACTAAGGAATCTGCACCGAAATGGTTTCCGCAAGTAACCTTGTGAATTTCTCGGAGTACATAATCTGTATCCCCTGGACCCAGACATACTACTAGGGGCCATTGAAAGTTCTTCTGTATAGAGTTTTGTTTCATCGAGTGAGAACGAGGTTTCTTCGGTTCACAGGGCCTTCGATTCTTTTGGATCCGCGAGCAATTTTCTATCTTTTAAATAATCAATATATTTATTTCTCCAGTCCCATATTAGGCCGCTGGAATTAATATTAAAGGTACTTTCTGAACAGATTGACCAAACTTGATTTATTTGACAAATATTACAGAAAGTATGTCACGGCCCCAACCCCAGTCATGATACCGCCCAACATCATGCTAGGCAAGCCTGACCAATTCAACACTCAATCCCTTTTTATAAAAAATTTAATGCCGATTAACAGGATTTAATTTACTAAACTTATATGAATAGAAGTATGAAATAAAGATGAGACGTGCAGAAACCATAACAATAATCTCTACAAAAGCCCACCGATCCGGTGTCATGAGTCAGAAGCCTCTAGTACATAAGTTCAATAGTCTAATAAAATAACAATCTAAAAATATAGAAAGATAAAGAAATATAGAGGGAGAAATCGGCTCTGCGGATGCCATGCAGCTAACTTGATAACTACGGTGAAACCTGAATTGCAAAATAGTTCGAACTACGCCTCAGGAACACCTGGATATGCACACACAGTGCAGAAAGTAATGTGAGTACTCCGACCCAATGAATAAAAATAATAAATAATGACTGGTGGAATGAAATCTCGTAAAAACACTACGCAATTCTATATCAAAGCAGTAAGAACATTTAAACAGCAAATAATGAAGAAGTCAGGTAAAATTCTTTAAAAACCCATAATTCAACTCATATAATTTTCACAATAATAGAAATCATAGTTATATCGTTGTGGCGTGCAGCCCAATCCATATATCACAGTGGCGCACAGTCCGATCCATAATAATAGTCGACTACGCTCACTGGGGGGTGTATAGACTCTGGAGGGGCTCCTACAGCCCAAGCGCTATATTGATGCAGCGCGCAGCCCGATCTAAATAAATATATTGCTGCTGCGTATAGCCTGATCCATAACGTATAAATCATCTTCACTATTGGGTTTTTAACTCCTCTCCGTCAATATAAACATAGCCTCTCGGGCATACTAATATAAGATAGGGATCTCAACCCACATATTACTTTCATTTTAAATTAGCAATTTCAAAAGCCAGTACATATTATATTAATCAGTTAGAAACATGACCGAGGATATGATTTTTAACATTTAAAGTGAGGTCAATCAGTAACAATGCCCCTAAGGGTCCTACATGTCGGCACAAGGTCCCAAACATGGCAACTAGCCCAAATCATAATAATAATAGTTAAACCTCCGTAAAAAGAATACAGTAGAATCATCAATCTGGATGGACCAAGTCTCAATTTACAATGGTAATGGACCCCAAGCTCATCATACGACGTGTGTCTCACGTCAATGTAGCACCACGTTGTGCAAATTCAGAGTTTAAAACCCTTAGAACATTATTTATAGTAATTACTCACCTCAAGCTGGCTAAACTCTGGCTCGCTATGCCCTTTCCTCTCAAATCGACCTCCTCACGCGTCGAATCTGATCAAAATCACAACGAATACGTCACAATATGCTAAGAAACAATACCTAATCAAAAACAATTTAAAATACCAAAAATCTCAAAATTAGCAAAACCCAAGCCCCGAGTGCACTTCTCGAATCTCAGAAATTTTTACATCAACGGGTTACTTATCTCACCACGAGTCTATACATATCAAGAACTCTCAAATTCGAGCTCAAATGTCCCTTCACATCCCAATTTAAAATTTCAACACTCAAGCCTTAGTTCTTCCCATTTTAGCCAAATTTCCATGAATTTCGCATAATAATCACATTTTTAGTTCATATGACTCACCTACGATCAATCCCAGTCAAAAACCTCTTCAATTTCTCCTAAGAACTATTAAATCGATCAACAACGGAGGAAAATATGACTTAGCTCGCGATGAAATGTTATTAAAACCCTTCTGTCTAGCTGACATTTTACCATATGCGAACGTGAGAGCTCTCTCGCGTTCACGATGAATAAAACTTGCCTCTGACCAAATTACCCTTCGCGAACCAATCCCTTACCCATGAATGTGATGCTTTAGCTGTTACAACTACGCGAACGCGATCCTAATGCAGCGAGCATGGAGAACAATGCCAACGGGGCCTAGGCCCCTCCTACACGAATGCGAACGGGTTGACGCAAATGCAAAGCTCAACCCCCTCTGCCTTCCGCGAATGTGAGCCTCTAATGCGAACGCGAAGGCTTAAATTCCTGCCTTCCAAATCATTCTTCGCGAACACGAGGCCCTTACTGCGAACGCGAAGAGATAAATCTCTGCAACACTAGAAATGAATAATCTGCAACTCCTCAATGCCAAAAATGATCTGGTTGACCATCTAAAACTCGCCCGAGGCCTCCGGGATGTCAACCAAAAGATCCAACACCTTTCATAACATTATTCAAACATGTTCCAATCATTACAACACCTCAAAATTTACTAAAGTCATACATTCTCATCGAATTCAAGCATAAGTTCTTCAAAAGCTTCCGATATACGCATTCGATCCAAAACCTAACCAAATCACCTTCGAATGACCTAAAGTTCTACACACACGTCCCAAATCACTTAAAGAACCTACAACAATTCTCGAAATTCACTTACGACCCTTGAATCAAAATCTCACCTATCAACCAGAATTCGCCAAAATACTAACTTCGGCAATTCAAGCCTAGTTCTACACTGGACCTCCAAAATTTCTTCCGATCGCACTCCTAAGTCAATCATCCCCCGAAGCTAACCAACCGTCAGAAATCACACCCGAGTCCTCTAATAAAGCCTAGTTCTACACTGGACCTCCAAAATTTCTTCCGATCGCACTCCTAAGTCAATCATCCCCCGAAGCTAACCAACCGTCAGAAATCACACCCGAGTCCTCTAATACATAAGTCAACATCCGGTTGACTTTTCCAAACTAAGTTTTCCTTAAAGAGACTAAATGTCTCATTTCCTTGTAAAATCAATCCAAACCAACTAGTTCACACAAGACACTGATAAGGAAGCATAAAGACGTAGAAAATGGGGAAAACGGAGCGATGAATCATAAGACGACATGTAAGTTCTCATATTCTACCCAACTTAAACAAACACTTATCCTCAAGCGGGTCATTAAACATACCTAAAGCCTCAAACAGGTGAAGGTATCTGCTTCGCATATCCCGCTCGGTCTCCTAGGTATCCTCCTCCACGGGCCGACCTCTCCATTAAACCTTCACCAAAGCAACATCCTCTGACCTTAACTTTCGAACATGACGATCCAGAATAGCTGCTGGCTCTAGTTGAATCACCCATCCAACTGAACCGTACTGAAATTCAGAACATGGGACGGGTCTCAAATATACTTTCGGAGCATAGAAACATGAAAGAGTGGATGCACGCTCGACAAGCTAGGTGGCAAGGCAATCTCATAAGCCACCTCACCAATCCTCCTAAGTACCTCAAAAGGCCAAATGAACCACAGACTCAACTTCCCTTTCTTTTTGAATCTCATAACTCCCTTTGTGGGTGAAACCTTCAACAGGACCTTCTCACCAACCATGTAGGATACATCTCAAACCTTCCTATCCGCATAACACTTATGTCACAACTGTGTTGTACGAAGTCTCTCCTAAAGCACCTTCACCTTATCTAATGCATCCTGGAAAAAATCTATCCCCAATAGTCTAGCCTCACCGGACTCGAACCAACCAACTGGAGATCTACATCACCTCCCATATAAAGCCTTATATGGAGCCATCTGAATGCTCGACTGGTAGCAGTTGTAGTAGCCAAACTCTGCAAGCGGTAGAAATCGATTCCATGACCCTCCAAAGTCAATAATACATGCACGTAGCATATCCTCTAATATCTGAATGATCCGCTCGGATTACCCGTCTGTTTGAGGGTGAAAGGTTATGCTCAACTGTACCTGAGTACCCAACTCTCGCTGAACAGTCTGCCAAAACTACAAAGTAAACTGAGTGCCCCGATATGATATAATGTTGACTGGGACACCATGCAACCGAACTACCTACCGAATATAAATCTCTACCAAGCGCTCTGAAGAATAAGTAGTACAAACAGGAGTGCACAGAATTGGTCAGCCTGTATATAATCACCCAAATAACATTAAATTTCATTAAAGTCTGTGGGAGTCCGGTAATGAAGTCCATAGTGATACTCTCCCGCTTCCATTCAGGAATAATCATCTACTAATACAAGACACCTGGTCTCTGATGCTTATATTTCACCTGCTGACAATTGAGACACCAAGCTACAAACTCCATAATATCTCTCTTCATCCTCCACCACCAATAGTGTTGTCTAAGATCCTAATACATCTTCGTGGCACCCAGATGACTGGAATACCGCGAGCTATAGGCCTTCTCCAATATCAACTCTCGAAGCCCATCCACATTGGGCACGCAGATCCGGCCCTGCATCCGCAACACACCATCATTACTAATGGTCACGTCTCTGGCATCATCGTATTGAACCCTATACTTAAGGACAAGAAAATGTGGATCCTCATACTGGCACTCTCTGATGCGATCATATAAGGAAGACCGAGAAACCACAAAAGCCAACACTGGACTAGGCTCCGAAATATCTAGTCTCACTAATCGATTGGCCAAGGCCTGAACATCAGCTACAAAGGGCCTCTTCCCAACTGGAATATATACCAAACTCCCCATACTCACTGCCTTTCGGCTCAAAGAATCGGCACTACATTGGCCTTCCCTAGGTGATACAAAATAGTAATATCATAATCCTTCAGTAACTCTAGCCATCTCCACTGCCTCAAATTAAGATCCCTTTGCTTGAACAAATGCTGAAGACTGCAATGATCAGTGAACACCTCACAAGATATGCAATACAAGTAATTCCTTCAAATCTTGAATGCATGAACTATGGCGGCCAACTCCAAATCATGGAAAGGGTAATTCTGCTCAAGGGTATTCAACTGACGAGAAGCAGAAGCAATAATTCTACCCTCATGCATCAATACACAGCCAATCTTAACTCACAAAGCATCACAATACACAATATAATTAACCCGAAGTTGATGGCAAAACTAATACTGGAGTTGTGCTCAAAGCTGTCTTGAGCTTCTGAAAGACCTCATCATACTCGTCCAACCATACAAATGAAGCACCCTTCTAAGTCAACTTGGTCAAGGGTGATGCAATGGAGGAAAGTCCCAGAACAAACCGGCGATAATAGTCTGCCAACCTAAGAAAACTACAAATATCTGTGGCTGAGGACGATCTGGGCCAACTCTTAACCGCCTTTATCTTCTCTGGTCAACCTGAATACCCTCGCTGGACACCACGTGTACCAAGAAAGCCATTGAACCTATCTAAAACTCAAACTTGGATAACTTTGCATAAACTTTCTCCTCCTCAAACTCTACTATACAACTCGTAGATGTTGCGCGTGTTCCTCCTGACTACGCGAGTACAAAAGAATATCATCAATGAAAGCAATAACGAACGAATCCAGATAAGGCCAAAATACATTGTTCATCAAATGCATAAACATTGTTGGGGAATTGGTCAGCCCGAAAGACATGACAAGAAACTCAGAGTGACCATATCTAGTCCTGAAAGAAGTCGTATGAATATCTGAATCCATGATCTTCAACTGGTGATAACCTGAATGGAGATTAATCTTGGAAAACACCCTCACTCCCTGAAGCTGGTCAAACAAATTATCAATGCGAGGCAACAGATACTTGTTCTTAATTGTTATCTTGTTCAATTGACTATAATCGATGCACATTCTTATACTGCCATCCTTCTTCTTCATAAAAAGAATTGGTGCACCCCAATATGACACACTAGGCCGAATGAACCCCTTATCTAGGATTTCTTGAAGCTGCTCTTTCAATTATTTCAACTTCGACAGTGCCATATGATATGGCAGAATAGAGATGGGCAGAGTGCCCACCGCCAGGACAATACCAAAATCAATAACCCTGTCCGGCGGCATGCCCGACAGGTTTGTAGGAAAAATATTGGGAAAATCCCTCACAACTAGAACATAATCAATACTAGGAGTCTCAGCTCTAACATCCATCACAAAATCTAGATATGACAAACAACCTTTTCCAACCATACGTTGAGCCTTCGAGAAAGAAATCACCCTACTCGGAGCATAATTATTGTAACGACCCGACCGGTCGTTTTAGAAAATTACACCCCAATCCCCAATTTAACTGTTTCCCTAAGTTCATTTCTGCTATTGTGGCTTGCCGGGAGAGTCAGTTCTGAAATTTGGAGCATTTTGGGATACTTAGTCCCTAAATTAGAGCTTTAAAGCTGGAAAATGGTTCGTAGTCGGAATAGTATTAAGATGATCTCGGAATGGAAATCCGATGGTTCCATTAGCTCCGTTAGGTGATTTCGGGGTTGGGAGCGCGTTCGGAATGTATTTTGGAGGTCTTTAGCTCAATTAGGCTTGAAATGCCGAAGGTTGAAATTTTGGCGAAATCCGAACGATAGGTGAGATTTTGATCCGGGGGTTGGAATGGAATTCTGACAATTTTTGTAGCTTCGTTATGTGATTTTGGATATGTCCGCAAATTTTCAGGTCATTCGGACGTCGTTTGGTTGGGTTATAGATCGGATGTACAATTCGGAAAGTTTTAAGAAATTAGGCTTGAATTCGATGTGAATTATGGGTTTTGATGTTGTTAGACGTATTTTTATGATTGGAATAAGTTCGTATCGTGTTTTGGAGTATGTTGGTGGTTTTCGTTGGGTCCCGGGAGCCTCGGGATGAATTCGGACCATCAAGCGGGCATTTGGAACTTAGAAATTCTGCAGAAAATGCAGCAGCAGTGCAACAGACTTTAAGCCTACGCGTTCGCGTGGCAATGGCCGCGTTCGCGTAGGCATGGTAGGGCTAAGTATCGCGTTCGCGTCCCTTGAGCCGCGATCGCGTAGAAGAAAAAGAGGAAGCACCGCGTTCGCGTCCCAGGTGTCGCATACGCGTAGAAGAAAAACGGTCGATTGGAAGGTTGTTTTTCGCGAACGCGTGGGAGTCGTCGCGTTCACGTTGAGGAAGGGAAATTGTGCTTCGCGGACGCGTGGGGAGCGTCGCGTTCGTGATAGGTAATTTTTGCAGGTCATCGCGAACGCGTGGGTTACTTCGCGTTCGCATAGAAGAAGTTGGGCTGTTCATCGCGAACGCGTGAACAGTAACGCGAACGCGTAGAGTAATGGGGTCTGGCAGTGAGTTTAATTACAGAACAGAACCAGTCGTTAGTTTCATACCCCAAAACGCCATTTTTGAGTTCTAGAGAGAAACTCACGGGAATTGCTGAGAATTCATCGGGGATTCGTCGGAGGTAAGTTTTGTGGCTTAATTATATCATTTTAACATGAAATCCTTGCTTAAATTTCTGTAAATGGAAGATTAAAGGTGGGTTTGAGCCCTAGGCCTAAATTGAAGAAAAATACTGATTTGAGTGGGCAAATGGAGTCCGATTTTGGCAAAATTTATATGCCTAGACTCGTATTGAGATAAGGAACCCGAATATATAATTTTTGTGATTTTTCGATAAACGTACCGGAAGACGGATTTTGGCAACTTGTGGGTTTTGGTGTATTTTGAGTTATTTTGATTGGGTAATGCCCAATTGGCCTATTTTGATGTGATTCTATTGATTTTTATCAGATACTACACTTGTGGAGTCCGACATTCGCGGCAAGAGGGTTATTTCTTAGCGGTTTTGTACCGGAGTTGAGGTAAGTGGCTTGTCTAACCTCGTGTGGGGGACTTTCACCCCTAGGATATTATGTGATACTTTAAATACCTTGTACGCGAGGTGACGGGCATGTACATGCACTGGTTGTTGAACACGTACTTTACTTAAAACGTTCAATTAGTGATATTCCTGTTTTTAACTGTTAAATTCGATATTCCTACCCGGTAGCAGTTAGAAAAGCATGATTAGGTAGTATTTAACTGTCTAGTTGCCTAATTGTCTTACTTGAGTTTTCTTGGTAATCGTTGGCGTTGTTTATCGGCGAAGTTATAGTTAAGCATATTATACTCCTCTCTGTGTATTCCTTTACTTGCTGTGTTTGTGGACTGCGTGTTCGATTCCCGGAGATCCTGAGATTTATTGAAATGTGGAATACGGGTTCGATTCCCGGAGATCCTGAGATTTATTGAAATGTGGACTGCGGGTTCGATTCCCAGAGATCCTGATGATTTATGGAAATGTGGACTGCGGGTTCGATTCGCGGAGATCCTGAGATTTATTGAAATGTAGACTGCGGGTTCGATTCCCGGAGATCCTGATGATTTATAGAAATGTGGACTGCGGGTTCGATTCCCGGAGATCCTAAGATTTTTGGTAGGGACTGCGGGTTTGATTCCCGGAGATCCTGAGTTATTGAGATATTATTGAGACATGGGCTGCGGGTTCGATTCCCGAAGACCCAGAGGTACTGAAAATGGGACTGTGGGTTCAATTCCCACAGGTCCTGGACTTGTTTTTATTGAGTTGGTTATTTGTTGTTAGCTAAATTGTAGACGGTTGCAGTAATCATTTTATTGTTGTTATTGCGGAAATTATTATCATTTAAACTGTTTATTATTGTTATTATGACTATATTATTGCTTCTCAGTAGGGCCCTGACCTTCCTCATCACTACTCCATCGAGGTTAGGCTTGGCACTTACTGAGTACCGCCGTGGTGTACTCATGCTACTCTTCTGCACACTTTTGTTGTGCAGATCCAGGTACATCAGAGCAGGCTCGTGCTAGGTGATTCCGCAGCTTTCGGGAGACTTCGAGGTATGATCTGCTACGTCCGCGGATCCGGAGGCTTCCCTTCTATTCTAGTAGTACTAGTTGGCATTTTTCCTTCATCTCGTTGATAGATACTCTTTACACATAGAGCCACCATTGTATATTCTCTTTTAGTCTGTGTTACCGTGGGATTCCGGATCTTGGTAGTGTTTTATTCATTGTGTGACGGATGTATGTGCCAATAGGCACGTATTACATATCTTTTTATGCTATTTTTCCGCGGTTTCTTATTTAAGTGTTTATAGCTTGTATATTCCGCAACGTGTTAGGCTTACCTAGTCGTGGGGACTGGGTGCCATCACGACATGTTCACGGTTGGTGAACTAGGGTCGTGACAAGTTGGTATCGAGCTCTAGGTTCATAGGAGTCACGGGACACGGACCGGTTACTTAGAGTCTCGCTGATCGATACGGAGACGTCTGTATTTATCTACGAAGGGCTATGTAACTGTTTAGGAAACTCTTTATTTCTTTTGGATTCCTTGTCGTGCGACATTTTTGGCATCAAATCAAAACTACTGCTTTCTATTCTCTCACGGATGGTGAGGACACGAGCTACTCGCGATGATCAAGTACCCGCGCCCCCTGTTGCCGCCGTCAGAAGCCGGGGACTAGGTAGAGGATGAGGACGCGCCCGAGGTGCGGCCACGGCACCCGCGCGCGCGCTCGCCGAGGTGCCACGGGTAGACCGAGTTGGAGCGCGGACACCGGTACACCGACTACAGCTGCTACTACTCAGCACTACAGGAGACCCTGGCCCGGTTCATGAGTATGTATACCACTTTAGCTCGAGCAGGATTGCTTCCTCTCGTCGCGGCTACATCTCGGGCGGGGAGGGGCCCGGACTCCCGCGGCCGTTACACCGGAGCAACGTGTGCCGGTGGGACGAGTTCCGGATGTTTTGGTTATGCCTCGCCGCCCCGGCCACGGCCGGAGGTGGACCGGTGCCTGCGAGGACGAGCGTCGTAGATTGGAGAGATTCAAGAAATATGACCCTCCGGTGTTTAGTGGTTTGGCTTCAGGATGATGCGTTGGGTTTTCTAGAGGAGTGTCATCGTATTCTTCGTACTATGGGGATTATGGAGACCGGCGGGGTTTCCTTCACTGCTTTTCAGTTTCGTGGGGCCGATTATGATTGGTGGTGCACGTATGAGTTGGATAGTCCGGAGGAGTCTGCTTCATTGACTTGGACGCAGTTTTCAGATCTGTTTTTGAGGGAGTTTGTTCCACCGAGCCTTAGGGATTCTTGGCGCTCGGAGTTTGAGCGATTGCGACAGGGCTCCATGTCAGTATTGGAGTATGCTATCAGTTTCACCCGTCTAGCCAGGCATGCACTAGATTTGGTAGCCACGGTTCGAGAGAGAGTGCGGAGATTTATTGAGGGCCTTGTTCCGCCTATCCGATCCAACATGGCCAGAGAGCTTGAGACAGATATATCTTATCAACAGGCAGTTAGCATTGCCAAGAGGATCGAGAGTATGCTCCCTAGAGAGCGAAGAGAGAGAGAGGCCAAGAGGTCTCGTGAGTCGGGCCATTTCTCTAGTGCCCGCACTTTATCAGCCGGTCATTTTGGCAGGGGTTATTCCGGCCGACCAGTTCATTTAGCATTGCCTGCAGCCGGTAGTACTCCAGGTCTTCCAGCACCTCAGGAGCCTTATTTTGCTCCCCCAGTTTCCAGTGCACCTCCTACGCGGGGTCCTTCCCGGGGTCAGACTAATGGGGGTGAGGCCGGTCGATCACGACCACCGCGTCCTCCCAAAGCTTGTTTTGAGTGCGGGGATACTCGCCACCTAGTTAGGGAGTGCCCCGGGCGCGGGACGGGTGCCCTCATCAGTCATCACGGCATCCGCGTGGTTCTCGAGGCCGGCGAGCTATCATTCCAGCCCAGGTGCCACTCCACTCGCCCGGCCGGCCGGGGCGAGGGTCGAGGGTTCCGAGACCACCCTCGGGAGGGGAGCGAGCCGGATTCTATGCTATTCCCGATCGCGCTGCAGTTGTTGCATCCGACTCTGTTATCGCGGGTATTATTCTGGTTAGTCACGGGGAGGCATCGGTTCTATTCGACACTGGTTCCACTTTTTCATATGTGTCTTCTTACTTTGCTTCTCATATGGGTGTGCCTCGGGATTCTTTGAGTGCCCCCATTTATGTTTCCACTCCGGTGGGTGATTCTTTGGTCGTGGACCGTGTATATCGGTCGTGTTTGGTTACCATTTGTGATTTTGAGACCAGAGCGGATCTATTGTCGCTCGGGATGGTCGATTTTGATATTATTCTGGGCATGGACTGGTTGTCGCCCCATTATTCTATTCTTGATTGTCACGCCAAGACCGTGACGCTGGCTATGCCAGGCATTCCACGTATTGAGTGGAGTGGTACTCTAGATCACACCCCTAGCCGTGTTATTTCTTTTCTCGGAGCTCAGCGTATGGTTGAGAAGGGGTGTGCTGCTTATCTAGCCTATGTGCGGGACGTCAGTATTGACACTCCCTCTATTGATTCTGTTCATGTGGTACGTGACTTTGCTGATGTATTTCCAGCTGATCTCCCGGGCATGCCGCCCGACAGAGATATTGATTTTGCTATTGACTTGTTGCCGGGCACTCAGCCCATTTCTATTCCACCGTACCGTATGGCTCCTCCTGAGTTGAAGGAGTTGAAGGATCAGTTACAGGAGTTATTGGGCAAGGGTTTTATTCGACCCAGTGTTTCGCCTTGGGGTGCTCCTGTATTGTTTGTGAAGAAAAAGGACGATTCTATGCGTATGTGTATTGACTATCGTCAACTGAACAAGGTTACAGTGAAGAACCGGTATCCTTTGGCATGTATTGATGATTTATTTGACCAGCTACAGGGCGCACAGGTGTTTTCTAAGATTGATTTGCGCTACGGGTATCACCAGCTGAAGATTCAGGAGCCAGATATCCCGAAGACTGCCTTCAGGACCCGGTATGGTCACTATGAGTTCCTCGTGATGTCTTTGGGCTGACTAATGCCCCAGCAGCCTTTATGAATTTGATGCACAGTGTGTTCGAGCCTTATCTGGACTCGTTCGTGATTGTCTTCATTGATGATATTCTAGTATATTCCCGGAGCCGGGAAGAGCACGAGCAGCATTTGAGGATAGTGCTTCAGATTCTGAGGGAGAAGCAGCTTTATGCCAAGTTCTCTAAATGTGAATTCTGGTTGAGTTCGGTGGCATTTTTGGGCCACGTGGTGTCGAGTGATGGTATTCGAGTAGATCCGAGGAAGGTGGAGGCCGTGCGGAGTTGGCCCAGACCCTCCTCCGCTACTGAGATTCGCAGTTTCCTTGGTTTGGCGGGCTATTACCGTCGTTTTGTAGAGGGGTTCTCTTCGATTGCAGCACCTATGACTAGATTGACCCAAAAGGGTGCCCCTTTCCAGTGGACAGACGAGTGTGAGGCGAGCTTTCAGAAGCTCAAGACGGCTTTGACTTCGGCCCCTATATTGATGTTGCCTACAAGTTCGGGGTCCTATACTGTATATTGTGATGCCTCACGAGTTGGACTCGGTGCGGTATTGATGCAGGACGGTAGGGTGATTGCCTACGCGTCGAGACAGCTGAAGGTGCATGAGAAGAATTACCATGTTCATGATTTGGAGCTAGCTGCCATTGTTCACGCCTTGAAAATTTGGCGTCATTATTTATATGGGGTTCCTTGTGAGATCTACACTGATCACCGGAGCTTGCAGCACTTTCTTAAGCAGAAGGACCTGAATATGCGTCAGAGGAGATGGTTGGAGCTACTAAAGGACTATGATATTACTATTCTCTATCATCCGGGCAAGGCTAATGTGGTTGCCAATGCCTTGAGTCGTCGAGCAGAGAGTTTGGGGAGTTTAGCATATCTACCAGTTTCGGAGAGGCCTATGGCGATGGATGTTCAGGCTCTAGCCAGGCAGTTTGTTAGATTGGATCTTTCGGAGCCCAGCCGGATTCCCGCATCAGGGAGCGTCAGTTCGACGACCCTCATTTGCTTGTCCTCCAGGATAGAGTTCGGCATGGTGATGCTCGAGATGTTACCATCGGAGATGATGGAGTTATGAGGATGCAGGGGCGTATCTGTGTGCCCAATGTAGATGATCTTCGAGAGCTGATTCTAGCAGAGGCCCATAGCTCGCGGTATTCCATCCATCCGGGAGCCGCGAAGATGTATCAGGACTTGAAACAGCATTACTGGTGGAGGCGGATGAAGAGGGATATAGTTGATTATGTTTCTAGATGCCTCAGCTGCCAGCAGGTGAAGTATGAGCATCAGCGTCCGGGTGGATTGATGCAGCAGATTGAGATTCCCGAGTGGAAATGGGAGCGCATTACCATGGACTTTGTATCTGGACTTCCACGGACGGTTAGGAAGTTTGATTCCATTTGGGTCATTGTGGATCGGCTGACCAAGTCCGCCCATTTTATTCCGGTGAGCACTACATATTCATCGGAGCGACTGGCGGAGATCTATATCAGGGAGGTAGTTCGGCTGCATGGTATTCCAGTTTCCATCATTTCAGATAGAGGCACTCAGTTCACTTCACGGTTCTGGAGAGCTGTACAGCAGGAGTTAGGTACTCGGGTGGAGCTGAGCACAGCATTTCACCCCCAGACTGATGGGCAGTCCGAGCGCACTATTCGGATTTTGGAGGATATGCTCCGTGCGTGCGTGATTGAGTTTGGAGGTTCATGGGATCACTTCTTGCCACTGGCGGAGTTTGCTTATAACAACAGCTACCAGTCTAGTATTCGGATGGCACCGTATGAGGCCCTATATGGTAGGAGGTGCAGGTCTCCCGTGGGTTGGTTCGAGCCGGGCGAGGCCAGGCTGCTAGGTACTGATATGGTTCAGGATGCAATGGACAAGGTCAAGGTGATTCAGGACAGACTTCATGCAGCCCAGTCTAGACAGAAGAGTTATGCAGACAAGAAGGTTCGCGATGTGGCTTTTATGGTTGGTGAGCGGGTTCTACTTCGAGTCTCGCCCATGAAGGGCGTTATGAGGTTTGGGAATAAAGGGAAGCTGAGTCCCAGATTTATTGGCCCTTTTGAGATTTTGAGGCGTATTAGGGAGGTTGCCTATGAGTTAGCCTTACCTCCTAGTCTAGCTGGAGTTCACCCCGTATTTCATGTCTCCATGCTCCGGAGGTACCATGGTGACCCGTCGCATGTGTTGGATTTCACTTCTGTTCAGCTAGACAAGGATCTGTCTTATGTTGAGGAGCCAGTAGCCATTCTAGACAGGCAAGTCAGAAAGCTAAGGTCAAAGAACATCGCTTCGGTAAAGGTTCAGTGGCGGGGCCGGTCGGTCGAGGAGGCGACTTGGGAGACCGAGCAGGATATGCGCAGCCAGTACCCTCATCTTTTCACTACTCTAGGTATGTTTTCTATGCTCGTTCGAGGACAAACGAATCTTTTAAGTGTGGGAAGATGTAACGACCCGACCGGTCGTTTTAGAAAATTACGCCCCAATCCCCAATTTAACTGTTCCCCTAAGTTCATTTCTGCTATTGTGGTTTGCCGAGAGAGTCGGTTACGAAATTTGGAGCATTTTGGGACACTTAGTCCCTAAATGAGAGCTTTAAAGCTAGAAAATGGTCCGTAGCCGGAACAATGTTAAGATGATCTCGGAACGGAAATCCAATGATTCCATTAGCTCCGTTAGGTGATTTCGGGGTTGGGAGCGCGTTCGGAACGTATTTTGGAGGTCTTTAGCTCAATTAGGCTTGAAATGCTGAAGGTTAAAATTTTGGCGAAATCCGAACGATAGGTGAGATTTTGATCCGGGGGTCGGAATGGAATTCCGACAATTTCTGTAGCTTCGTTATGTGATTTTGGATATGTCCGCAAATTTTCAGGTCATTCGGACGTCGTTTGGTTGGGTTTTAGATCGGATGTACAATTCGGAAAGTTTTAAGAAATTAGGCTTGAATTCGATGTGAATTATGGGTTTTGATGTTGTTAGACGTGTTTTTATGATTGGAATAAGTTCGTATAGTGTTTTGGAGTATGTTGGTGGTTTTCGTTGGGGTACCGGGAGCCTCGGGATGAATTCGGACCATCAAGCGGGCATTTGGAACTTGGAAATTCTGCAGAAAATGCAGCAGCAGTGCAGCAGACTTTAAGCCTACGCGTTCGCGTGGCAATGGCCGCGTTCGCGTAGGCATGGTAGGGCTAAGCATCGCGTTCGCGTCCCTTGAGTCGCGATCGCGTAGAAGGAAAAGAGGAAGCACCGCGTTCGCGTCCCAGGTGTCGCGTACGCGTAGAAGAAAAACGGTCGATTGGAAGGTTGTTCTTCGCGAACGCGTGGGAGTCGTCGCGTTCGCGTTGAGGAAGGGAAATTGTGCTTCGCGGACGCGTGGGGAGCGTCGCGTTCGCGATAGGTAATTTTTGCAGGTCATTTCGAATGCGTGGGTTACTTCGCGTTCGCGTAGAAGAAGTTGGGCTGTTCATCGCGAACGCGTGAACAGTAATGCGAACGCGTAGAGTAATGGGGTCTGGCAGTGAGTTTAATTACAGAACAGAACCAATCGCGGGTTTCATACCCCAAAACACCATTTTTGAGTTCTAGAGAGAGAAACTCACGGGAATTGCTGGGAATTCATCGGGGATTCGTTGGAGGTAAGTTTTGTGGCTTAATTACATCATTTTAACATGAAATCCTTGGTTAAATTTCTGTAAATGGAAGATTAAAGGTAGGTTTGAGCCCTAGGCTTAAATTGAAGAAAAACACTGATTTGAGTGGGCAAATGGATTCCAATTTTGGTAAAATGTATATGCCTAGACTCGTATTGAGATAAGGAACCCGAATATATAATTTTTGTGATTTTTCGATAAACGTACCGGAAGTCGGGTTTTGGCAACTTGTGGGTTTTGGTGTATTTTGAGTTATTTTGATTGGGTAATGCCCAATTGGCCTATTTTGATGTGATTCTATTGATTTTTATCAGATACTACACTTGTGGAGTCTGACATTCGCGGTAAGAGGGTTATTTCTTAGCGGTTTTGTACCGGAGTTGAGGTAAGTGGCTTGTCTAACCTCGTGTGGGGGACTTTCACCCCTAGGATATTATGTGATACTTTAAATGCCTTGTACGCGAGGTGACGGGCGTGTACATGCGCTGGTTGTTGAACACGTACTTTACTTAAAACGTTCAATGAATGATATTCCTGTTGTTAGCTGTTAAATTCGATATTTCTACCCGGTAGCAGTTAGAAAAGCATGATTAGGTAGTATTTAACTGTCTAGTTGTCTAATTGTCTTACTTGAGTTTTCTTGGTAATCGCTGGCGCTGTTTATCGGCGAAGTTATACAACAACAACAACAACTACCCAGTATGTTCCCACAAAGTGGGGTCTGGGGAGGGTAATACGTACACAGGCCTTACCCCTACCCGAAAGGGTAGAGAGGCTATTTCCGGCCGACCCTCGGCTCAGAAAGAGAGAGAAAATCAACAAACAAAACAAAACAAAACAATGTTAGTATATCCGTGATAAGTCAAATAAATAATTATCTAAACATAAAACCAAAAGTAGAATGACATGCAATAATACCAATCGGTTACTACCATAAGAGGCACAACACAATACATCAATTAACTATAGAGATCGCTACCAAACCCCACTCAGCCCCTAACCGAAGTACTAAGAATTCTAGAAGGCCCTACCCTACAACCCTAATACTAGACCTCCAAACTTTCCTATCAAGGGTCATGTCCTCGGAAATCCCCATTCTAGCCATATCCTGCCTAATCACCTCGCCCCAATACCTCTTAGGCCTCCCTCTGCCTCGACTCGCGCCAACCACCGCCAGTCGCTCACAACTCCTCACCGGTGCATCAGGGCTTCTCCTCCGCACATGCCCAAACCACCTGAGTCTCGCTTCTCGCATCTTCTCATCCACTGGGGCCACCCCCACCTTCTCCCGAATAACTTCATTCTTAATCTTATCTAATCCGGTGAGCCCGCACATCCACCTGAGCATCCTCATCTCCGCAACTCTCATTCTCTGGACATGAGAGTTCTTCGCAGGCCAGCACTCCACCCCATACAACATGGCAGGTCTAACCACCGCTCTATAAAACTTCCCCTTGAGTTTCTGTGGAACTTTCTTGTCACACAAGACTCCTGATGCGAGCCTCCACTTCGACCACCCCGCTCCTATACGGTGAGTGACATCCCCGTCAATCTCTCCGTCCCCTTGAATCACTGATCCAAGATATCTGAAACTGTCCCTCTTGGCTATCGGCGAAGTTATAGTTAAGCATATTATACTTCTTTTTGTGTATTCCTTTACTTGCTGTGTTTGTGGATTGCGGGTTCGATTCCCGAAGATCCTGAGATTTATTGAAATGTGGATTGTGGGTTCGATTCCCGGAGATCCTGAGATTTATTGAAATATGGATTGCGAGTTCGATTCCCGGAGATCCTGAGATTTATTGAAATGTGGATTGCGGGTTCGATTCCCGGAGATCCTGAGATTTATTGAGATGTGGACTACGGGTTCGATTCCCGAGATCCTGAGTTATTGGTAGGGACTACGGGTTTGATTCCCGAGATCCTGAATTATTGGTAGGGACTGCGGGTTCGATTCTTGGAGATCCTGAGTTATTGAGATATTATCGAGACATGGGCTGCGGGTTCGATTCCCGGAGACCTAGAGGTACTGAAAATGGGACTGTGGGTTCAATTCCCACAAATCCTGGACTTGTTTTTATTGAGTTGGTTATTTGTTGTTAGCTAAATTGTAGACGGTTGCAGCAATCATTTTATTGTTGTTATTGCGGAAATTATTATCATTTAAACTGTTTATTATTGTTATTATCACTATATTATTGCTTCTCAGTAGGGCCCTGACCTTCCTCGTCACTACTCCATCGAGGTTAGGCTTGGCACTTACTGAGTACCGTCGTGATGTACTCATGCTACTCTTCTGCACACTTTTGTTGTGCAGATCCAGGTACATCAGAGCAGGCTCGTGCTAGGTGATTCCGCGGCTTTCTGGGAGACCTCGAGGTATGATCTGCTACGTCCGCGGATCCGGAGGCTTTCCCTTCTATTCTAGTAGTACTAGTTGGCATTTTTCCTCCATCTCGTTGATAGATACTCTTTACACATAGAGCCACCGTTGTATATTCTCTTTTAGTCTGTGTTATCGTGGGATTCCGGATCTTGGTAGTGTTTTATTCATCGTGTGACGGATGTATGTGCCAAGCGGCACGGATTACATAGCTTTTTATGCTATTTTCCTGCTGTTTCTTATTTAAGTGTTTATAGCTTGTATATTCCGCAACGTGTTAGGCTTACCTAGTCGTGGGGACTGGGTGCCATCACGACATGTTCACAGTTAGTGAACTAGGGTCGTGACAATTATTCACACCATGCCACTCGATTCGTAGTACACCCGGCATAGCCAAAGTGTATGTCTTAGCATGACAGTCTAGAATAGCATGATATGGAGATAACCAATCTATGCCTAAAATTATATCAAAGTCCACCATTCTCAATAGCAATAGATCAATTCGGGTATCCAGACCCCTAATAACCACAATACATGATCGGTACACGCGGTCCATAATAACATTGTCGCCTGCCGGGGTAGACATGAACAAGTAAAGGAAGAAGCTCCCGGGGTGCACTCAAATAGTGAGCAAAATATGAGGACATCTAAGAATAGGTGGAACCGGGATCAAATAGTACTAAGGCATCTTTATGGCAAACTGAAATAATACCTATAATGATAGCATCTGAAGCAATAACATATGTCCTGCTTGTCATAGCATAAAACTGAGCCTGGCCACCGCCTGATCGACCCCCACTCTAGGATGACCCCTGGATGTCTAATCTCCACTCCTATATGACTGGGCGGGTGGTAAAGTAACTAGGGCAGAAGTCGAGGGCTGATCCCTCCACTGATGCTAACCATCACAGAGCCGAGGACACTGTCTCCTCATGTGACCAACATCTCCGCACTTATAACAACTACCCGGTGCTGGAGATGGGGACTGAAGGGAACCCCTAGCACCTGAGTGACTGACAGATGCACCAGGCATGGAAGAACGCTGACCTGATGGGGAACGAGATGAACTCTGAGCTTAGAGAGTGCTAAGTTAAGGCTGGCCCTACTAGACCCATGATGACCACGACCTGAAGATTCCCCACGATACTCTGGATGGGCCGACTAAGCAGGCCTGAGAGAACGACCTCTACCATGTTGGAACTGGCCCTTTGAAGGAGCACCACTATAACTGCCCGATCCACGAGACCTTTTAGTTTCTCTCTCCTCTCGCTCTCAAAGGCAAACTAAATCGATCTCACGAGCGATATCCACCACATCCTCAAATGTAGCACCCAATACTCTTTCTCTAGTCATCAGAACACGGAGATGGTAGTTAAGGCCATCCAAAAACCTCCTAATCCTCTCATGGTCCGACGGAATCATTCAGGTGGCATGATGAGACAACTCTGAAAACTCATCTCGTACTTAGTCACGGTCGTATCACCCTGTTTCAACCACTTGAACTGCCTACGTAGCTCCTATCTACGGGACTATGGTACATACTTCTCCAAGAAGGGAGTAGAGAACTCCTGCCAGATAAAGGGCGCTGCACCAACAGGCCTACACCTCTTATAAGCCTCCCACCAAGTGAAGTCAGCCCCACTAAACTAAAAGGTAGTAAAGGCTACACTGCTAGACTCAAGAATTCCTGTTGTACGGAGCATCTGCTGACACCTGTCAGGAAAACCCTGGGCATCATCGCCCTAAGCACCACTGAATGTCAGAGGCTGGAGTCTACCAAACCTCTCAAGACGATGCTGCTCATCCTCCGGCATAGCCAAAACCCTAAACTCCTACACTGATGCAACCTGCTAAGCTGGAGGTACCTCTAGCGTTTGTAGTCCTTGCACTACCTGCTCAGGCATGCGAGCAGAGATGGTCTGATTGCCTCCCCCGGCCTGCGAAGTAGCTACTACTGTGGTGGCTGAAACTGCCTGAGCCAAGCTAGTGCAGATTGTCAAAATTTGAGTCAAAGTCTCACGTAGGCCCAGAACTGGGACATCTGGTGGATCAATAAATGCTGCCCTCGTTATTCTGCCTCTGCCACGACCACGACTGCACCCACAACCTCTGGTGGTCTCAGTGGGTGGCACTAGTGGTCGTCCACCTCGTCTGGTAGCTCGTGTCCTCACCATCTTTTAGAGAATAGAATAATAGAAGTTTAGTTCTTGATTCAACAAAGTCGCATGACAAGAATTTCAAGAATATGAAGTTTTCCTAAAGGTTCTGCAACCTCTCAAGGATAAGTACAAACGTCTCCATATCGATCTGCAAGACTTTACTAAACCGACTCATAACTCGTGAGACCAAGTAACCTAGGCTTTGATACCAACTTGTCACGACCCCAACCCCGATCATGATGACGCCCAACACTATGCTAGGCAATCTCGACCAATTCAACACTCAATCCCTTTTTATTAAAATTTTAATGGCGATTAATCGGATTTAATTTACCAAATTGATGTGAATAGAAGTCTGAAATAAAGACGAAATATGCAGAACCATAACAGTAATCTCTACAAAATCCTACCGATCTAGTGTCACGAGTTAGAAGCCTCTACTACATGAGTTCAATAGTCTAATACAAGAACAGTGTAAAAATGCAGAAAGATAAAGAAATAGTGGGATCTGCGAACACCATGCAGCTACCTTGATAACTCCAGCAAAATCTGAACTGCAGAATTGCTCGAACTACGCCTCAGTAACACCTGGATCTGCACACACGGTGCTGGGAGTAATGTGAGTACTCTAACCTAGTTAATAATAATAATAAATAATGACTGGTGGAATAAAATCTCATAACAACACTATGCAGTTCTATTTCAAAGCAGTAAGAATATTTAAACAGCAAATAATGCGGAAGTGAGGAAAATTCTTTAAAAAACTAGAATTCAACTCATATACTTTTCACAATAACAGAAATCAAAGTTATATTGTTGCGGCGTGCAACCCAATCCGCTTATCACTACGGCGCACAATCCGATCCACAATAATAGTCGACTGCGCTCACTCGGGTTGTATAGACTGCAGAGGGGCTCCTACAGCCCAAACACTAAATTGTTGCGGCATGCAACTCGATTCATAGATATAAATATACACTTGCTGCGGCGTGTAACCCGATCCATATAAATATATTGCTACGGTGTCCATCCCGATCCATAACGTATAAAACTTCCTCACTATTGGGTTCTCAACTCCTCTCACTCAATATAAACATAGCCTCTCGGGCATACTAATATAAGATAAGGATCTCTGCCCCCATATTACTTTCATTTCGAATTAGCAATTTCAAAAGCCAGTTCATATTATATTAATCAATTAGAAACATGACTGAGGGTATAATTTTTAACTAGTAAAGTGAGGTCAATCAGTAACAATACCCCTAAGGGTCCTACAGGTCGGCACAATGCCCCAAACATGGAAAGTAGCCTAAATCATACTAATAATATTTAAACCTCTATAAAAAAAATACTGTAGAATCATCAATCGGGATGAACCAAGTCCTAATCCCAGTGGTAATGGACCTTACGCTCATCATATGTCATGTGTCTTACCTCAATACACCACCACGTTGTGCAAATTCGGGGTTTCGAACCCTCAGGATGTAATTTATAGTCATCACTCACCTTAAGCCAGCTAAACTCTAGTTCGCTATGCTCTTGCCTCTCAAATCGACCTCCTCGCGCGTCGAATCTGATCAAAACCATGACGAATATCTCACAATATGCTAAGGAAACAATACCCAGTAAAAAATAACTAAAAAATACCAAAAATCTCGAAATTAGCAAAACCCGAGCCCCGGGCACACTTCTCGAATCTTAGAAATTTTCACATCAACGAATTCCTTATCTTGTCACGAGTCTACACATATCAAGAACTCTTAAATCCGAGCTCAAATGACCCTTCAAATCCCAATATCAAATTTCAAAAACTCAAGCCCTAGTTCTTCCTATTTTAGCTAAGTTTCCATGAATTTCAAGGTTAAGTTCGCATAATAATCACATTTTTAGTTCATAGGACTCATCTCCAATCAATCCCAGTTGAAACCCTGTTTAATTTCCTCCAAAAAGCTCTTAAAAACGATCAACAATGGAGGAAAATATGTCTTAGCTCGCGGAGGAAATGTTATTGAAACCATTCTGTCCATCTGACATTTTACCCTATGCGAACGCGAGAGCTCTCTCGCAATGAACAAAACTTGCCTCTGACCAAATTATCCTTCGTGAACGCAGTGCCTTACTTGCGAACGCGATTCTTTAGCTGTTACAACTACGCAAATGCGAGCCTGATGCCACAAACACGGAGAACAATGCCAACGAGGCCCAGGCCCTTCCTACGCGAACACGAATGGGTTGACGCGAACGCGAAGCTCAACCCTCGTTGCCTTCCACGAATGCGAGCCTATAAGAAGAACGCGAAGGCTTAAATTCATTACTTCAAAATCCTTCTTCCCAAACGCAAAGCCCTTAACGCGAACGCAAAGAGATAAATCTCTACAACACCTGAAATGAAAAATCTGCAATTCCTCAAAGCCAAAAATGATCCGATTGACCATCCGAAACTCACCCTAGGCCCCTGGGATCTCAACCAAAAGCACCAAAATCTCCAATAACATCATTCAAACTTGTTCCAATTATTAAAACACCTCAAACAACAGTAAAACCATCAATTCTCATCTAATTCAAGTCTAAGTTCTTCAAAAACTTCTGAAATACACATTCGATCAAAAACCTAACCAAATCACCTCCGAATGACCTAAAATTTTATAAACACATCCAGAATCACTTAACGAAGCTACAGAAACTCTCGGAATTCCATTTTGACCCTCGGATCAAAATCTCACCAATCAATCAAAATTCGCCAAAATACTAACTTCTCCGATTCAAGCCAAATTCTACACCGAACCTTTAAAATTTCTTTTGATTGCACTCCTAATTCACAAATCATCCACCAAATCTAACCGAACCATCGAAAATTATATCCGAGTCCTCTAACACATAAGTCAATATCTGATTGACTTTTCCAAACTAAACTTTCCTTAAAGAGACTAAGTGTCACTTTTCTTGTAAAATCAATCCAAACCAACTCGTTAACAAAAGATACTGATAATGAAGCATAAAGAAGTAGAAAATGGAGAAAATGAAGTGGTGACTCATGAGACGGCGGATCAGATCGTCATAAAGTACTTCTTAAATATATTGCCCAAACAAAAAACCCCTACTCTCTAGAAGTATTTTTTTTTTGAAATACGCACTTGTTAGAAAAGTACTTTTAAATTTATGAATCTTGCAAAATAAGTAATTTTTGACAGCTTGGCCAACATGCTCTTAAATGGAGTACATGTCAACATACAAAAGATTACTATTGGTAATTGATAAAATTTATTAGGTAATTTGAGAAGATTTCCCAGTTCTTTTAATTAAAAACTTCGAAAGATTAAAGAAAATTATTCCCTTTTTTAACCATAATTATAAAAAATATCTTCAAAAAAAAGTGTATTCTACTTTCTTAAATTACACAAAACTAATATTCCTACATACAACAATAACAACAACAACAACCCAGTAAAATTGCATTACTGGGATCTGTGGAGGGTTGTGTGTACGCAAACATTACCCCTACCCCCCAGGAGTAAGGGGGTTATTTTCAAAAGATCCTCGGATCAAGACAAAGGACAAAAGGAGACAATATTAGTATCACTAGAGAAATCATAGGAAAAGTAGGAACAACATAAAATCTAGAAGAAAGATGCAAAGCAAATGCGAAAGCCATGGCTAGTAAATAGGTCATGCACTCGAAAGCAAAAATAGTAAGAGGGAACATTGTCACTAGCTATCTTAGATAAAAACCTTACCATACTAGTCTCACAATGGTATATTGAAAGGCAATACTCAATTACATCCTAACCTACAAGCCTAATACTCGACCTCCACTTCTTCCTATCAAGTGTCATGTCTTGGGAAATCTGAAACCTCACCTATCTTGTGTGATCATCTCGCCTCAATACTTCCTAGGCCGCCCTCTACCTCTCCTCTCGTGCTTCACAACCAAACGTTCACACCTCCGTACTGGAGCATCTGGGCTTCTCTTCTAAACATGTTCGAACCATCTGAGTCTCGCTTCCCGCATCTTGTCATCAATGGGAGCGACGTGCACCTTCTCCCAAATATCATCATTCCTAATCTTATCCATCCTAGTGTGCCCGCACATCCGCCTCAACATCCTCATTTCTGCTATTCTTATCTTATGGATATGTGAGTTTTTAATAGGCCAACACTCAGCCCCATATATCATGGCCGGTCTAACAACCACTTTATAGAATTTACCTTCGAGTGTCGGTGGTACTCTCTTGTCACACAGGACACCAGATACTAACCTCCACTTCATCCATCCTACCCCAATACGGTGTGTGACATCCTTGTCGATCTCCACCCTCCTTGGATAACCGAACCAAGGTACTTGAAGCTGTATCTACTTGGGATGACCTACGATTCAAAACTTACATCCATGCCCACTTCCCTCGGCTCATCATTGAACTTACACTCTAGGTATTTCGTCTTCATCCTACTCAGCTTGAAACTCTTAGGCTCAAGAGCCTGTCTCCAAACATTCAGCCTCTCATCAACATTGGCTCATGACTCATCAATAAAAACTATATCATTGGCGAACAACATGCATCATGGCATCTCCCTTTGAATATGATGTGTCAATGTGTCCATCACCAGGGCGATTAAGAATGGACTTAGCGCATAACCTTGGTGTAACTCCATTACAACTAGAAAATGTTCAGAGTCACCTCCTACTATCCTAATCCGAGTCTTAGCCCTATCATACATGTCCTTAATCATCATGATGTAGGAAACCGGCACACCTTTATCTCCAAGCATCTCTATAGAACTTCTCTAGGAACCTTGTCATATGCTTTTTCTATGTCGACAAATACTATATGCATATCCTTTTTCCTCTCTCTGTACAGTTCCATCAACCTCCTAACAAGGTGCATAGCTTCTAATGTAGAATGATTCGACATGAACCTGAACTGTTTATCGGATATAAATATTGTCATCCTTACCCTCACTTTAACCACGCTCTCCCATACTTTCATGGTATGACTTAGTAATTTGATACCCCTATAATTATTACAACTCTAGATATCACCTTTATTCTTATACAATGGGACTATCGTACTCCACCTCTACTCACCCGGCATCCTTTTCGCCTTAAAAATAATATTAAACAGACCAACAAACCACTCCAAACCAATATTCTTATACAAGAACATTTTATTTATAATTTTAGTTTGTTATTTAGATATTCTATTTCAATATGCTTAGTTACCCATATACCTTATGTTTATCAAAATTAAATACTTAGCACATTTGTGAGATGAAAATATTATTCAAAGGGATTAAAGGTATGATTTGAAATACAAATGACGAATCTGCAATTAAATCATATTAATACCTAATTCTATAAAAGTAAAATGCCAAATACATATACAACCCATACAATATGACATTATCTTTTATTTTGGCACTCAATCTTTACTTTGTTTCCATTTGACCCTCCAACTCTATTTAATATATTCCATTTTGGCCATCCAACTCTATTTCTTATGTTTCAGAGTTTAACACAAAAGCTGAAAATATAGCGCGTGTGTATAAACAAATCTAAGGTGTAATAAATATCCAATTAAATATTACCACCTGATTTTTTCATCCATGTCAAGCGGGCCAATACTAAAATACCTGAATCCGATTGTATTTTTGTGGATTTATTTTATTTAGACGGATTAGGTATAAAATCGGCAGATGAAAGCTGTAGAACTTAGAGAATGAAGATGGGGCAACAGTGGATGAAAAAATACGGTCGGGTTCACGTACTTTAGTATTGACCCGTTTGATATGGATAATAAAATCAGGTGACAACATTTAATTGAATGTTTATTACACCTTTTATTTATGTATTCACACGTGCTATATTTTTTGCAGATTTTGGCTTTTGCGTTAAAGTGGAACATAAGAAATAGAGTTGGAGAGTCAAAATATTTTTTGCATTGATTTTGGCTTTTGCGTTAAAGTGAAACATAAGAAATAGAGTTGGAGGGTCAAAATAAAACATACGAAATAGAGTTGGATAACCAAAATAGAATAAGATAGAGATAAAATACTAAAATGAAAATAGTGCCAAATTAGATGGATGTATATGTATTTTGCGAAAGTAAAATATAAACTTAGATGTGACAAAAGCATATAAAGATGCATGTAAACGGTCACGTGTTCATTATTTTCAGTGCAAAGGGACTTCCTCCACTTCATTCCCAACAACTTAAAGCAGCTCCACGACTTCCGTTTCCGTTTTTCCGTTTTCCCTTTACCCTATTTCGTGTCCTCCTTTTATCCATGGATTCAGGCCGCGGCGGCGGAGCCAATAATTACCGGTACCTTCGGAAACCACCGTCTTCCGATCGGCTTCTCGGCATTTTCGCCACCGCTCACTCATTATCCCAACCCTCTACCTCCAGCTCTACTTCCCCTTCCACTTCCGCCGCTGGAGATGAGCTAAGCGAGCACGACATCTTCGACGTGCCATCCGACGTGTCCTCTGACGCCATTCACCACTCTGTTCCTTCAACATCAACGAGCCCCAATCCTAATCACCATCGCTCCCCTAACCATCGCTCTCACCACAAACATTTCGGTATCCTAGCCGCGTTGCCGGAGTCGGAGTCTCACGCCCCGGCTCTGCTCTCCGTCTCTTCGTCCTCCTCGTCTTCCTCCACATCGTCTGCTCGTTTGATTCCTACAATACCTAAACGGCCGCCATCTGTGGATCGGATTAAATATCTTCAGTCCGCACCGGTGAATGTGCCTGTAATTTCGGCAGCAGGGGGGAGAAGAGGACGCCATAACCATTTCGACGACATTGACGATGATGAGGATGATGACGCGGATAATGGCGAGATGTTACCGCCGCATGAACTTGTTGCGTCGAGGCAGACGCCGATTTTGGCATCCTCTGTGCTTGAGGGAGCTGGGAGGAAGTTGAAAGGGAGGGATTTGAGGCAGGTTCGAAATGCCATTTGGCGGAAGACAGGTTTTCTTGATTGACTTTTTAATAAATTTGAGATAGTTGCTCGGTTTATTCCTCAATTTGTGTCCGATTAAAAAATTTGAATTTTGTTGGGATGAATTGATAAGCTATGATTAGAAATTATTCTGCTTTAGTAATTTTCATTGTCATCTTTTGACACCATCGTGGCGTGTTATCAATTAAAATGAGCTTGATTTATGGGAAAAAAAGTTTGATGCTTTTTTTCTAAGATATTAGCCCAATTTTGGTGCATTTGTATTAAAGATAAAGGCGAATTGAGCAACTTATACAGATAAACTGGCTAGAAAGAAGGAAAAAGAAAATCACTCATAGCATTTGCAGTTGCTTCAAAACGACTACCTCTACTTCTATGTTTAACTAAAAGCGAACTGCTAGCATTAAATGGAGAGTCTTGCGTGTTTGAGCTATTGAGAGCTGGAAAGCATGCTGGCTGTCTGAGTTGCGAAAAGGCTAATTGCCTAATATTTTCTCTTCAATAATATTACAAAAAAGGGGTGTGTGTGTGTTTCTCAATTCCTCCCGTTGTGTACAGCTAAAGTGCTGGTCTCATGAATAATCTGAAAACTAGCCTTATTTTGTGAACACCTTGTCTACCAAACTTACAGCTTCTTGTTGTGGAAGGTTTATCTATGTTATGAAGAGGGATGGCAGTTTTGCTGCTGAGGCACTGTTCCCATTCTAGAAACCAACACGTAGAGAGGAGAGAGTGTATCTATATCTGCTTTGTTTCTTGATTTTGGATTCAACCCACTAACTGTTTTTTTGTTGAAAAAGACTGAAAGTTTCTTTGATATATCAAGATCCGGTCCTTAGGAGAAAAACATGATAACTGGTATAGTTCTTCCTTCCACTGTATAGACATCCTTTGGTACAACTACTTCTGCTTTGCACTACTGGTAGCAGCCTGTCGCCCGAAATATAATCAGATCCGTGGCATCTGCTTGCCTGTGAATTTTCCATCTCAAACTTTTGCAACGGCAAGTATTCTTGGTCTGTGCTTCTCAAGCTAAGTACTGCTCTTGAGCGTAATTGTATGAGCCTGAGCGAACTTGCCAATGAAATTACAGTAAGTTAAGCTCTTGAGGCTAGAGAAACTAGAGAGCTCAAGAAACTTGCTACTTCTTCAGTCCTAACTATGTGACATACTTCATCTTTGGCGTCAAATTTAAACCTTCTTATGAAAATGATTCAATCATTTTTGCATACAGAGAATATATGTAATTTTAAAACATGTTAAAAGCAATGTATTGAAAGGCGAGTTTAAGGTGCTTCTTGGGGCATCCTGGTCCAAGGTGCAGTGACGTTGCCTCAAGGTTCGCGTGAAAGGCGCACGCTTTGGGATCGGTAGGACGCCTGGACTTCACGCCTAATAGCATGGTGTGTGTCACGACCCGGATTATCCCCCAACATCGGGATCGTGATGGCGCCTACTCGTGGTAGCTAGGCAAGCCATTGTATTCATACTATCCTGTTTTTAACACAATTTTAATTAAATAAATGCGGAATACTTTATCGAAATAGAAATAACTAATTACAAGATGAAAATCATATTGAAATCCTCTACCGAAGATGTGGAGTCACCAACTCACGAACTACTACTGAAAACTACACATAAGAGTTTGAAAGAAATATAACATAATTCTGTTTGTCTCGGAACAAAGAGACTACAGCTAGTAACATAAATAAAGAGAGAGACGCCGGGCCTGCGGACGTCCGCAAGCTACCTCGGTCTCAAATGTGATCAACTCCCACGCAATCGATTTACTGCTGCTGCTCCTGATCGTAATGGATATCAGTCACAATTGGGAACATAAACTAAGTCAGAGGAGATACGGTATTTTTTTGCCATTAAGCTGGACGTTATCCGGCGAAGTAGTGACAAGCTTAGGACCAGGACACCCATATAAACCTGTGCAATTCAATATATATGTATACCACGGAATAACAAGAAATAACCAGGTAATAACACAATAAGGAATATCTCAAAGAATTCAACAATTAACAACGGTTAATAAATTCACAAGGAAAAACAAAGTATAATGGTAACACAAGTAATATCAAGTCAAGGAATAGCAAGCAGTTGCACGGCATCACCCTTCGTGCTTTTACTCTCGTCCTCGCCAAATAAGCAAATAAAAGTTCAAGGCATCACCCTTCGTGCTTTTACTCTCGTCCTCGCATCCATAGTACGGCATGATCCTTCGTACATGGTTCGATAACGAGGCACGGCATGATCGCTCGTGCATAATCGATAAAACATGGCACGACATTAACGTCCGTGCGTAAATAAATAAACATGGCACAGCATCACCCCTTCGTGCACTCTTCCTCACCCAAATAGCAATCACGGTTAAGGGCAAATAAAGAAGCAGTAATTCATAAACTGTCCAACAAGGGCAATCAATAATCATCTTCACAACAAGTCCCGACACGGGAGAACAATAACAATTCTACAACCTCGCAAAGGTTCAACAATTCATCTGCAATTATGTCTCACAATAAGCATTATCAACGACTCACGGTCATACTAGACGCCAGTGTATGGATGCTCGTCACCACAGCCCATACACCGCACTCGATCACATAACACATAGCACATAATCCTATTCCCTCAAGCTAGGATAGAACAAACACTTACCTCGAATGTTTATGAACAATTCAATCCGTGGAAATGTCTTTTTCTTTCAAATTTGGCTCCAATCCAACCGTATCTATACACAGTTGATTTAATATCATCAATACTACTCAACAAACTAATTCTTAAGACCAAATACAACTTTTACAACATTCTACCCGGAATAGTGAATTTCAACCCCGGGCCCACATGGTCGGAACTCGGGGTTAGGACCAAAATCCGGTTACCCATCCCCCACGAGTTCATGTATATGATTTGTTTCAAAATCGGACCTCAATTCGAGGTCCAATTTCCCAATTTATGAAAAACCCTATATTCCAACAAAAACAAGAAATTCTACCATGAAAACCTTTGATTTCTATTGAAAAACATGTTTAATGATGTTAGGAATTGAAAGAATTAAGTAAAAAGCGACTTACAATTGTTTTGATGAAGAAGGAATCCGTGAAGAATCGCAAATGGGTGTTTTTGTTTTGTAAAAAGTGAAGAAATGAACTGAAAATCGTGTTTTACAGGTCTCTGTGTTCGCATTTGCGAACATGGGTTCGCAATTGCGAACCCCGACCAATTTCTGGAGTTTGAAAAATAAGCTAAGGCTAGGAAGTTCGCATTTGCGAACATTTGTTCGCATTTGCGAAGCCAAGGCAAATGCTGGGGGTTTCGCATTTGCGAAGCCAAGGCAAATGCTGGGCCAGGCTGGAAAGGGCTTCGCATTTGCGAACTAATGTTCGCATTTGCGAACACAGGCAGTAAAGGGCATTGTTCGCATTTGCGAACTATTGTTCGCATTTGCGAACATAGGCGGGACAAGGGGATGTTCGCATTTGCGAACAGTTGTTCGCATTTGCGAACAAGGCTGGGTCATGAGGGGCTTCGCATTTGCGATCAGGGTTCGCATTTGCGAGCCCTGCCTTGTACTGCCCCCTTCGTAATTGCGAGAAAGGTTCGCATTTGCGAGCCTTGCCTTACACTGTCCCCTTCGCAATTGCGAGAAATTCTTCGCAATTGCGAAGCCAACAGCTGGGTGAAAAACCAGCAGTTCAAAAATTCAGAATTTAATCCAACGGCCTATCAAATCTTTACCCGAGCCCGCCGGGCTCCAAACCAAACATGTACACAACCTCAAAAACACATTATGAACTTGTTCGTGCGATCACATCGCCAATATCACATCGTTTTCATCAAATCAAGCCTCAAATTCATGATTTTCATACTTTTGGTTTTCAAAACTTTCAAACTTGGAACTCGAGGTCCAAAACATCTCAAACGACATCCGAATGTCACCAAACTTTACAGAAATCACATATATAATATTTAAGACTTGTACCGGGCGTCGGAACCAAAATACGAGCCCGATACCAAGGTCAATTAATTCATTTCCTTTAACGATTACATCATAAACAATTTCATAGAAAAATTCATAACTTGGGCTCTAGGCCTCAGGAATTCGACTCCGGACGCATGTCCAAGTCCCATATTTTCCTACGGACCTCTCGGGACCATCCAATCTCGGGTCGGATCCGTTTACCAAAAATGTTGACCGAAGTCAACCATATCAATATTAATATCATTTTTATCCAAATTTCTCATAGAATTCATATTTTCTATCACAAAATCTTTCAGGCTACATGCTCGGATTGTGCACGTAAATCGAGGCAATATAGAATGAGGTTTTCAAGGCCTCAGAAGCTCGAAATGATTAATTAAATAAGTGATGACCCTTTGGGTCGTCACATTCTCCACCTCTAAAACAATCGTTCGTCCTCGAACGGACAAGAAGAAAGAAGTACCTGAGTCAGGAAACAAGTGTGGGTAGCGGCTCCGCATATTAGACTCGGATTCCCAGATCGATGCCTCAGGAGGCTGACCTCTCCACTGAACACGCACAGAAGGATAACTCTTCGACCTCAACTGTCGAACCTGCCGGTCTAGAATGGCCGCCGGCTCCTCCTCGTAAGATAGATCATTGTCCAATTGGACAGTACTGAAGTCTAACACATGTGTGGGATCGCCGTGGTATCTCCGAAGCATAGATACGTGAAAACTGGATGCACGACTGATAAGCTAGGCGGCAAAGCTAATCTGTAAGCCACCCCTCCCACTCTGTCTAAAATCTCACATGGACCAATATACCTAGGGGTGAGCTTGCCCTTCTTTCCGAACCTCATCACGCCCTTCATAGGCGACACTCGGAGCAATACTCGTTCACTGACCATGAAATCTACATCTCGAACCTTACGATCCGCATAAGTCTTTTGCTTGGACTAGCTAGACGCAATCTCTCCTGAATAGTCTTGACCTTATCTAAGGCCTCACGAACTAAGTACGTACCCAACAACCAGAGCCTCTCCCGGTTCAAACCATCCAAGCGGTGATCGACATCGCCTACCAGTACAACGCCTCGTACGGAGCCATTTGGATGCTAGATTGGTAAGCTGTTATTGTAGGCAAACTGTGCTAATGCTAGAAAGCGGTCCCACGAGCCTCACGAAATCAATAACACGAGGCTCGAAGCATGTCTCGAAATCCGAATAGTCCTTTCGGACTGGCTATCCGTACGAGGATGAAATGTTGTACTCGGCTGAACACGGGTGCCTAACTCCTGTCGGACCGCTCTCCGAACCGCGAGGTAAGCTGCGTTCCCGATCGGAGATAATAGATGCTGGCACCCCGTGGAGACGAACAATCTCTCTAATGTAAACCTCCGCTAACCTCTCGACGAGTAGGAGACAGATACTGGAATAAAGTGTGCTGACTTGGTCAGCCTGTAAACAATGACCCAAATAGCATCACATTTCCTCCGAGTCAAAGGAAGTCCAGTAACGAAGTCCATAGTGATCCGCTCCCATTTCCACTCGGGAATTTCAATCCTGTGGAATACACCACCAGGTCTCTGGTGCTCATATTTCACCTGCTGACAATTTAGACACCGAGCGACATACGCAACGATATCTTTCTTCATCCTGTGCCACCAATAGTGCTGCCGTAAGTCCTGGTACATCTTCGCGGCGCACGGGTGAATAGAATACCGCGAACTGTGGGCCTCCGCTAAGATTAACTCTCGAATCCCTTCAACATTGGGCACACAAACTCGACCCTGCAATTTCAATACCCCATCATCATCTAGGTTTACCTGTGTGGCACCTCCCCGCTGTATTGTATCTCTCGACTCACGCAAATGAGGATCATCAAATTGCCTCTCACGGATACGCTCTAATAAAGAAGAACGAGCGACCGTGCAGGCTAACACCCTGCTAGGCTCAGAAATGTCTAATCTCACGAACCGGTTAGCTAAGGCCTGGACATCTATAGCTAATGGTCTCTGACTGACCGGAATATATGCAAGACTACCCATGCTGGCAGACTTTCTACTCAATGCATCGGCCACCACATTGGCCTTACCTGGGTGATATAAAATAGTAACATCATAGTTTTTTAGCAACTCTAGCCACCTTCTCTGCCTCATATTCAACTCTTTCTGCTTAAACAAATACTGAAGACTCTTATGATCGGTGTATACTTCACATGCTACACCATACAAATAATGCCTCCAGATCTTCAATGCGTGAATAATCGCCGCCAATTCTAGATCATGCACTGGGTAATTCTTTTCATGCATCTTCAACTGCCTCGAAGCATAGGCAATAACCTTGTCATCATGCATTAGCACTGCACCAAGCCCAATACTAGAAGCATCACAATAAACAGTATAAGGTCCCGTACTTGTGGGTAAAATCAATACCGGTGTTGTGGTCAAGGTTGTCTTGAGCTTTTGAAAGCTCGCCTCACATCCATCGGACCATTCAAATTGAACACCTTTCTGTGTCAATCTGGTCAGTGGGGTTGCAATAGATGAAAACCCCTCCACGAATCGCTGATAATAACCCGCTAATCCCAAGAAACTCCAAATCTCTGTGGCTGATGTCGGTCTAGGTCAGTCCTTGATTGCCTCAATCTTCTTCGGATCAACCTGAATACCTGCTGCCGTCACAATATGACCCAGGAATGCAACTGAACTTAGCCAAAATTCACACTTCGAAATTTTTGCATATAGTTGGCTATCTTTCGGAGTCTGCAAAGTCACTCTGAGATGTTGTGCATGCTCCTCATGACTGCAGGAGTATGTCAATATGGAAACAATGAAGACTACAACGAACAAGTCTAAATAAGGCACGAACACACTCGTGCGTATGCACATATCCATGACTCTGAAGTCTGGCCATAAGAGTTATTCTTAAATTACAACATCGTCAATTAACCCTGTTATCAAATACCTTATTCTACAAATCCCACTTTACTCAGAATGAGGTATGGTGACCTCGTGATTATTTTCCCGAATTAATGCGTCATATTTATCCTTACCTGGTGCTCGTCTCAAGGGCTAAGCTCAACGGTTTCAAAATAGAAATGGCTAAATATGAATAGAAACTATACAAGAATTGTCAAATAGTCCTAACGGGCATGACTCTTATTTACGAATGCAATACGAAAATATTAATTTCATAAAAGAAGAATTTTAAACACATAAACTCTTACTACCAGGGACCCAGTCCTCATATGATATCCACCGCAGCTTGAAGCTCGGCTTAGAAATATTTCACATTATGTCAAAAATTGGAGGATCTCATCCTCAACTCTGAATCACAGTGCTTGCACATCATATCATCTGAAATTTTTCATTTCCTTTCTTTCTTACTTTCAATAATTGTCCGTCAAAGATAATCATGACATAAAATGAACCCTCATACTAATAGGGCGCACAATTAACGGTTAAAATTAGTTATTCCGAGAATTATATCAAAACCCATTGTAATAAGTAATATAAAGTCACTCTTAGCCTCATGGATATTTTAGTGACTAACACCTAATAATAGGGATGTCTATCCTCATGTAATATCCCAACGTGAGTATTTCCCTAAGTAGATTTGATGATTACGATGCTCGCTCATGAATGGAGCATGTTAAAAGGACTCGTCTAAATTTTCTTTCAAAAACCAAATTAAATTAAGGGAAAGTTATTCTGTCTATAACAATCTGAATTATACGTATGATGACCACATCTGGTGTAGTGACCTCCCTCATATCATAAAAATTATATCAATGGCTGGGTCTCCACCTCTAGGATTTTCACCTCCACCTCTAACATACTGACCTCTACATCTGGCTGGCCATGTAGGATAATTATTAACTGCAATGGAGCGTGTAGCCTGAGTGCTTTCCTAAAATTGTATTTCTCCAAAATTCCACATTCACAACAATTCCTTTAAGGCTCAGTTAACTTATTGCTCATGACCATATATATTCGGACACAGTCATTGTGACCTGGTACAACCGTTCAGATCACATATACTACATATTGCAGAGAATCTCGGGGGTGACGTCTTCGGAACATTTTCTTAAAATAGAGTTTAGTAGATAGCGTTGCGTTGGCCGGCTTGCCCTCTTTGTAGGCTTGTCACAAACATCGACGGCCAATTTTCTCTTTTGCTATGTTGGCTTAACACTGCTGAGCTACCCCATTTACTCATATACTCTTCGTCATTCTCTGGGGCGATTCTTACCCCATGAAAAGAACCAACCTTAAATATGTATAAATTATTTGGAGGACCTTTCCATACCATATATATACATTCCAATAACTCACCATATTTGTCCTTCACAACTCCAACACATCGACCGGACGTCAAGGTCCGTTGAAACCCAACACGATTTATTAGGTGATCTCCTGATATAATTGCATCTTCCGTTGGGACCATAACTGGTGTGGTAAATACATTATCTTCCCACTACTTCTGTGTGCCTTCCGTAGCACAATAAAATGAACTCCTCGCATTCGACTATTCCCACGTTCTGTAATTCCTCATAAGAACTGTCAAGCACAATCTCGTGGGTTCTCAAAAGATGCACCGCTGAAGGTGGCAGCGAAGACTTTGGTGAAACCTATCTTTCCTCCGTAAAACTTTTGAAGGCATAGTTGATCTATCACCAGCCTGTGCCATTGTTCGGCTGGATAAGCGGTACGTGACTACGTCATTCGTGGGAAGACAAGAGTGGAAATTTAACTTAACACTTTGAAGAACAAATTCGCACGATAAGAAAGAACAAATGAGAGACTCTTTCCTAACTCGATAGACTCTGGAGGACAAGTACAGACGTCTCCGTACCTACCTCTCAAACTCTACTAAGCTTGTTCGTGAGTGGTGAGACCTATGTAACCTAGAGCTCTGGATACCAACTTGTCACGACCCGGATTTTCCCCCAACATCGGGATCGTGATGGCGCCTACTCGTGGTAGCTAGGCAAGCCATTGTATTCATACTATCCTGTTTTTAACACAATTTTAATTAAATAAATGCAGAATACTTTATCGAAATAGAAATAACTAATTACAAGATGAAAATCATACTGAAATCCTCTACCCGAGACGTGGAGTCACCAACTCACGAACTACTACTGAAAACTACACATAAGAGTTTGAAAGAAATATAACATAATTTTGTTTGTCTCGGAACAAAGAGACTACAGCTAGTAACATAAATAAAGAGAGAGACGCCGGGCCTGCGGACGTCCGCAAGCTACCTCGGTCTCAAATGTGATCAACTCCCACGCAATCGATTTACTGCTGCTGCTCCTGATCGTAACCTGGACCTGTGCAAAAATGCACAGAAGTATAGTATCAGCACAACCGACCCCATGTGTTGGTAAGTGCCTGGCCTATCCCGGCGAAGTAGTGACAAGCCTAGGACCAGACACCCGCATAAACCTGTGCAATTCAATATATATGTATACCACAGAATAACAAGAAATAACCAAGTAATAACACAATAAGGAATATCTCAAAGAATTCAACAATTAACAACAGTTAATAAATTCACAAGGAAAAATAAAGTATAATGGAAACACAAGTAATATCAAGTCAAGGAATAGCAAGCAGTTGCACGGCATCACCCTTCGTGCTTTTACTCTCATCCTCACCAAATAAGCAAATAAAATACACGGCATCACCCTTCGTGCTTTTACTCTCATCCTCACATCCATAGTACGGCATGATCCTTCGTACATGGTTCAATAACAGGGGCACGGCATGATCCTTCGTGCATAATCAATAAAACATGGCACGGCATTAACCTTCGTGCATAAATAAATAAACATGGCACGACATCACCCTTCGTGCATTATCACTCTTCCTCACCCAAATAGCAATCACAGTTAAGGGCAAAGAAAGAAGCAGTAATTCATAAACTTGTCCCAACAAGGGCAATCAATAATCATCTTCACAACAAGTCCCGACAAGGGAGAACAATAACAATTCTACAACCTGGCAAAGGTTCAACAATTCATCTGCAATTATGTCTCACAATAAGCATTATCAACGACTCACGGTCATACTAGACGCCAGGTGTATGGATGCTCGTCACCACAGCCCATACACCGCACTCGATCACATAACACGTAACACATAATCCTATTCCCTCAAGCTAGGATAGAACAAACACTTACCTCGAATGTTTATGAACAATTCAATCCGTGGAAATGTCTTTTTCTTTCAATTTTGGCTCCAATCCAATCGTATCTATACACAATTGATTTAATATCATCAATACTACTCAACAAACTAATTCTTAAGACCAAATATAACTTTTACAACATTCTGCCCGGAATAGTGAATTTCAACCCCGGGCCCACATGGTCGGAACTCGGGGTTAGGACCAAAATCCGGTTACCCATACCCCACGAGTTCATGTATATGATTTGTTTCAAAATCGGACCTCAATTCGAGGTCCAATTTCCCAATTTATGAAAAACCCTATATTCCAACAAAAACAAGAAATTCTACCATGAAAACCTTTGATTTCTATTGAAAAACATGTTTAATGATGTTAGGAATTGAAAGAATTAAGTAAAAAGTGACTTACAATTATTTAGATGAAGAAGGAATCCGTGAAGAATCGCAAATGGGTGTTTTTGTTTTGTAAAAAGTGAAGAAATGAACTGAAAATCGTGTTTTACAGGTCTCTGTGTTCGCATTTGCGAACATGGGTTCGCAATTGCGAACCCAGACCAATTTCTGGAGTTTGAAAAATAAGCTAAGGCTGGGAAGTTCGCATTTGCGAACTTTTGTTCGCATTTGCGAAGCCAAGGCAAATCTGGGGGCTTCGCATTTGCGAACATATGTTCGTATTTGCGAACCAGGCTGGAAAGGGCAGTGTTCGCATTTGCGAACTAATGTTCGCATTTGCGAACACGGGCAGTAAAGGGCATTGTTCGCATTTGCGAACTATTGTTCGCATTTGCGAACATAGGCAGGACAAGGGGATGTTCGCATTTGCGAACAGTTGTTCGCATTTGCGAACAAGGCTGGGTCATGAGGGGTTCGCATTTGCGAGCCCTGCCTTGTACTGCCCCCTTCGCAATTGCGAGAAATTCTTCGCAATTGCGAAGCCAACAGCTGGGTGAAAAACCAGCAGTGCAAAAATTCAGAATTTAATCCAACGGCCTATCAAATCTTTACCCGAGCCCCCCGGGCTCCAAACCAAACATGTACACAACCTCAAAAACACTCTATGAACTTGTTCGTGCGATCACATCGCCAATATCACATCGTTTTCATCAAATCAAGCCTCAAATTCATGATTTTCATACTTTTGGTTTTCAAAACTTTCAAACTTGGAACTCGAGGTCCAAAACATCTCAAACGACATCCGAATGTCACCAAACTTTACAGAAATCACATATATAATATTTAAGACTTGTACCGGGCGTCGGAACCAAAATACGAGCCCGATACCAAGGTCAATTAATTCATTTCCTTTAACAATTATATCAAAAACAATTTCATAGAAAAATTCATAACTTGGGCTCTAGGCCTCAGAATTCGACTCCGGACGCATGTCCAAGTCCCATATTTTCCTACGGACCTCTCGGGACCATCCAATCTCGGGTCCGGATCCGTTTAGCAAAAATGTTGACCGAAGTCAACCATATCAATATTAATATCATTTTTATCCAAATTTCTCATAGAATTCATATTTTCTATCACAAAATCTTTCCGACTACATGCTCGGATTGTGCACGTAAATCGAGACAACATAGAATGAGGTTTTCGAGGCCTCAGAATCTCGAAATAATTAATAAAATAAGTGATGACCCTTTGGGTCGTCACAGTGTGTCCCCAAGAAGAGATGAAAACTACGTAATAGTCCTTCAATTTTCAAAATCTCTTTGTTTACCCTGTATCTAAATGCCTCTTAATGAATTTTTCGTTATCTAATGTGCAATAGATTTGTAAAAAAGATGATAGAAAGAAGTTGAATGACAGGGCCTCATTTTCCTGAGAGACTTGTCTATAGAAGTAGAGGGGTGGCTATGCGAAGTTCAAACTGCTGGAATTTTAATGCTTAGATGCTGTATATTATGGCGTTGGTTGTAGTTCAATGGCGCATGCATTAGAACTTTTTTTGTGTGGCCAAATTTGGAAGGAGATTGTGTTTAGGGGTTTGCATAATTCCAAATAAATGGATTGTGTATTGCATAATTCTTAAAACGGACTGGGTAATATGCATAATTATTGAAAGCGGACAAACTTGATGATCCTTGACTGCTTCTAAAGAGTTCCATGGTCTTACTTTGACATCATTAATCAAAATGCCCTTATCCTGTCTAATTATTATTGATTGCCATTGCTTGTTTTCTACTCTTATCTTCCGCGAAGTGATTATCAAATTTTGGGTCATTTTTCTTTGCCAATTTAACACAGGAACTTCAAAGATTTGCTTTAGGTGCATAAATGTAAAGAGATCCCGTACGCTGGGTCATAAAGGATTTCTCACTCGCATTTCCTTCATCAATGTGATTCAAATGCATTAAGTTCCCATTTAAATGTTTTAAAAGGTGTAAGAACTAGTTTGGCTGCTTTGAGTGTTTATGAACTAGTCACATATGGAATTGGAAAACAAAAACCTTGATCATGAAGTTAGTTTGTTACATATTTTTACACAGGTTTCCCCTTTTTTGCAATTTCTATGACCATTTCACATTATAAAAAACATCTAAATTAAATATTTGTGACTTGCTTGCTCCATGTCTTATAAAATGTCTTGCCCTACGCTCCTGCCTTTTTGTAAAATGCATTGTCTCGCACCCCTACCTTTAGCACTGTTGAAGGTAAAGATGGAAGTGTAATTTGAACTTGCTCAAATATATCAAAAAAGATCTATTTAAAGTTTAATCTGCCTGAATTACGATAAACACACTGTCACATAATTTGATGGATTGTATCAACGGTGAAATTGAGTCTTTCGCATTCATATGAATAAAGAAGCTAAGTACAGGCTTCCAATTTGGTTTGCCTTACAACGGAAACAAGAACGACTAGTGTTTCAGGAACGAGAATGCTACTGTATCACTTGGACAACCAACAAAAACGCGACTTGTATTTCATTAAGGTATATATATCTGAAGTACAACATTATTATAGTGTATTAGTGCCTGGCAATGACAAGCCTATTTCGAAGTTTCAATTAATTATGTTAATATTTTACACCCCTCTACACCGTTATATGATTGTTTTACAAAGAGTACTTACATCCATTGTTTGTGCTAGACAGATCAATTTAGTGCAAACATCTGTTAAAGATAATTTCGTTGTATTTACGGATTCAGGCATCCTGATTCCTGTATCGTGTTCTACCAACCCTGGACAGTGTAGAAAGTAGCTCTGATGAGTCTCTGTCGCAGAAATCCCAATTAGAACTCTCTATTGTCTCCCCCTCCCCTCCCCAAAATATGTGTAACAACTACATTGAAAGGAAAGATGGAGAGATCAGATACTGGGGCTTTGTTTGAACAGTTAAGTGGTAATCCAATTCTTGGTTCTCCCATAACTTCCAAAATCCATTAAAATATTTTCTTTTAACAGGTACTTTCAGATGGGAATGGTTATTATGTTCTTATTTTGAAGGGAATTAAAGTTTCTGAAACTATAGAGAAACAGAACTGAAGCCTTGTAAAACCGCTAGTATGATATGTCATTCCCTTCTTGAAATACTAAGATTTGAAGTACGGATTTCAATCATTTACTTGCATATCATTGTGGAAAGTAATCTAAACGTTGATTTCATGTGTAAAAATTTTCAAGGCAGGAAAATTTGCATGAGCAATTTGTAGGATAAGTGACTTTATAATTTGAAGTTTATGGTTCTGACCTTTAGTCAGTATACAATAATAGCTGGTTCACAATCAAATACTCCTTCTGTTTTAATTTAGATGGCACACTTTCCTTATTAGTTCGTCCAAAAAACAATGACATATTTCTACAATTGAAAATAATTCAATATTAAATTCTTCATTTTACTCTTAATGAGAAGCTTTTATACCATACAAATATCGTGGCTCACAAAGTTTTTACCCCTTAATCTTCTAAAATTACAAGTTTCAAAATTTTCTCTTTTTTTTTTCCTTATATTCCACGCTGAATCAAACTACCTCATCTAAATTCAAAAGGGGGAGTAATATTTAATAAATTTTTTAATACATATACAAACATCACGCAAAAGCAATTGAGTTGTTATGAATCTAGGTCAGGACCCATCCGGGGTTAATTCACTTGTGATCATCTAACTAAGTGTCTATTTCACAAAAGTTATTCATTATTTTTTATCACAAGTCACTCTAACTTCTCCTTCTCACTCAAAAGTCATTTTAACTCACACATATAAAATATCCTATAAAGAGTTTGACGTGGCAATAAATTTAATGAAAAATCTAACATTATGCCACATTAGCTTAAATGACCACACCCATTTTAGTTCCATTTCACCCTCAACTAGCTTGACCCATGACCCAAATGAGTTATTAACATTAGACCATCAAATTAGACCATCAAATGGAGAAGACAAGAACAATTATTTTACTTAAAAATTTCTTACTTTTTTGTTACAAAATAACTTTAATGCCACCAATCCCCCAAAATTCCATAAAATTACGAATAGAACTAACTTCTGTATACTTCAAACCATTTTATAATTTTTCATGAAGTTAAAGCACTACCATTATGTCAAAATATTGCTTATTAAGCAACAACAATGAATAAAAATATTGCCCGGTAAGCAACACCCACAATGGGAGTTGTCAATATACACTGCAATCACAAGCAAATAGCATTAATAGTTTGGACAAATAAAGACATAACACAATATTTTAACGATTGTATCGGTACGGCCAAGAACAAAAAGAAATTTCCAAAACCTAATTATTAAATTAAAAGACCTAATTCAAAGAACGGCCACAAAGCGTATTTTATTATGTGGAGAAACGTGATTTTTTATCTCTGCCTATTTCAGTTATGGGCCAAGCCTAGTTGAGGAGGAAATGGGACGAAAATAGGTATGGTCATTCAAGCTAAAGTGGCATTATAGATTTTTAGTGAAATTTAATTCCATGTAAAATAATTGTAGGATTTACACGGTTAAAACCGGTCCCACATGATTTCATTAATTAACCAAGACTAGGAGGATGGACCGAGGAACGGTTCCATGGCTTGGCAGATCGAGGTACGAGTATAAGGTACCAAGTTCGGAGTTCGGGGTACCTAGCAACATTGAAACCAGTAACAATCAAGGTCGAACAGGACACACGTCGAGCAAGACCGAAGATAGCATAATAACGAAAATGCGAGATATCAACGACTGGTCGATGATCACAGTGGAAATCTCGGAACAGATCTAATCAAGGACAATTATTTAGCTAATCATGGGATTACTTCTGTAATTATGATTATACCAGACATGATTCCTCTACTATATAAAGAGAGATCTAACCACTTTGAAACCATCTTACATTAAGGCATATCAGAGCAATAAAATATCATTTTCCTCTCATTCTTGTTCATCGGTTTATTCCAAAACTATACACTTGCTCACTCAGTTCGAGGGTGACCTAGCTCGAGGGAAGAATTGCATTTCTATACTGGTTTGCTATATTTTGTTGTTTATTTCTACTATCAATCATGATATTTAGCAAGTGGTGCTAGGTGAAATTACATTTCTTAACCACTTATAAGTCTAATTTTAGAAAAAACAGTTTGGCACCCACTGTGGGGCTAAGGATAATAGTGATTGCCAGTGTTATTTTCGTAACACACATAATTTTATGCGTGTTCTTTGATTTTAGGATCAACATGTCAAACTCTTAAGTAGAGCCCACACACACAAAGGATGTCCTTGGTTTCTCTGACGAGAACGATAATATAGCCGCCCTAGGGAATGGAGTACCTTCGATCAACCTTGATGGACCTCCGGCCGTGGATCCAATTGATGCCAGTTCTCACATTGCTATTAATGGAAATTTAGGCGTCGATTCTGTAAATAGCATCCCTAGGGATGCTTTAACAGCCGATCATGCACATGGCGGTGAAGAAGGTGGGAATAGTCTTGAATGATAGTCAAAATGTCGTAGACCCAGCAAACCGCGATAGCATAACTCCAAAACTAGAACTGCGCCCCGAGCAGGATCGAGCTCGATCCATCATAAGAAATTGTTCATCGAGATGAATCGGTGGCAAAGAGATCGAATGGAGGAGAATCGGAGATCAATATTTCTATCATAAAAATGCTCGAGGAATTGACGAATCGAATCGAGACAGGGGAAAAGAAGATCAAAGAAAATGGTAAGAAAGTGGAGACTTGCAACTCTAGAGTAGATCAAATCTCAGGGGCACCACCAGTGGTGAAAGGACTTGATTCCTAAAAGTTTGTCCAAGAGCCTTTCCCCCTGAGTGCAGCTCGAAAGACAATCCTAAAAATGTTCCGTATGCCTGAGAAATTGAAGTATAACAGGATGACAGATCTAAATGTACACTCCACCTCATACACGTGTACCATTAAGGGAAATGACTTGGAAGATGACGAAATCAAATACATGTTGTTGAAGAAATTTGGGTAGACTCTATCGAAGGGTGCTATGATATTGTACCATAACTTACCACCTAACTCTATTGATTCATTTGCTATACTTGCAGATGCTTTCATACAGGCACACGCCGGAGCAATTAAGGTCACTACCAGAAAGTTGGACCTCTTCAAGGTAAGACAAAAGGACAACGAAATGCTTAGAGAGTTTGTATCCCAATTCTAAATGGAGCAAATGGATTTGCCCCCAGTCACCGACGATTGGGCTTTTCAAGCTTTTAATCAAGGTCTCATGCTCGAATTTCCGCACCTTCACAGCAATTAAAACCAAATTTGATCGAATATCTAGATGTCTATTGGGGCGATGTACACAATCGGTATCAAGTCGAAGATTAGGGTCAAGGATAATCAACTGGGGCTGCGATTGGGTCGATTTATCCTAACAGGTCTATGTATAGAGTTAAAAGGGACGTCGACCAGGAATCACGATTGAACAGAGATCGATACCAGCAATATGGTGGAGATCGAAGAAATAACATGCTCGAGAGCAACCCCATTTAGAATGATAGAAGAAATGATCGGGGGTAGAGTTCCCGAGGGCTCATGAGCAAAAGTGGTTTCAATAGGGATGTCGGGACCAAAAAAGCACCCTGCTTAACCGAATATAACTTCAACGTGGATGCTTTTGCCAAAGTATTAGCCATCGGACATATCAAAGATACGAGACAACCTCGACCTATGCAGACCGTTTGGCCCAGAGAAATCCAAACCAAAATATGCAACTACCGTGGACGCCTGGCCATAAAATAGAATATTGCAGGCAGCTAAGGGAGGAAATAGCCCAATTGTTCTACGAAGTTCACCTTTGAAAATTCTTAAGTGATCAGGCCAAGAACTACTTCAAAAATAGGGATTCGAACTGACAGAATGAGTAGGAAGAGACACATCACATGATTCACATGATTGTTAGATGGATTGATATTCCTCAAGGACCGGTATTTAAACACACCAAGGTGACAATCACAAGGGAAAAACAAACTCGGGACTACTTACTGCAAGAAACCTTATCTATTAACAATGAGGATGTAGAAGGGATCAAAACATCATAATGACGCATTGGTAATATATATACTTATGAATAAAATTCAAGTTAAATGTGTGTTGATTGATCCAGGTAGCTCGACAAATATTATTTGATCAAGGGTGGTAGAGCAACTCGGCCTCCAAGATCTAATCGTGCACGTAACTCAAGTTCTTAATTGCTTCAACATGGCAAGTGAAAACACCAAAGGGGAAATCATTTTTCCAGTAAATGTGGCTAGAACCATCCAAGAAACAAAGTTCCATATGATCGAAGGTGACATGAGGTACAAAGCGCTGCTCGAAAGGGCTTGGATCCATCACATGAGGCTAGTGCCCCGGATGCTTCATCAAATCCAAACTTCCCAACACTAGAAGGAATCAAAACGGTGTACGGTGAAAAACCCCCCACCAAAGAAATGTTTGCGAATGAGGAAATAGTATCGGTATCGGTGCTTTCATTAACAAAAGGATTGGAATCAAAGGGAAAGTAAGAAGTCAAATAGCAACCACAGTCACTGGCCTCAACTCGATCGAGGGAGCAAGCAACTTTTGAGGATGATGATTATATGATATCTCGATCCTTCATAATCTCCATTGATTTTGATGCAACAAAGTCAACGGATGAAGAGTTGGAACAGATCATGCTGATCGAGCATTTGTAGATCAAAAGGTATACCTGGGCGCAAGGTTAACCCCTAAGCTTAGGAAAAAACTTGTTCAATTCCTTTTAGATAACATGGGTTGTTTTTCTTGGTCCCACCTAGATATGATAGGGATCCCACCGGAGATTACTATGCATCGACTGAGCTTGGAACCGAAGTTTCGCCATTAAACAAAAGAGAAGGCCCCGGTCCAAGGTAAAACATGCATTCTCTAAGGATGAGATAACCGAACTTCTCAATATAGGATCCATTCGAGAGGTAAAATATTCGGAATGGTTGGCAAACATAGTTGTAGTCCTAAAAGGGAAATAAACATAGAATGTGAATAGACTACAACGATTTAAACAAAGCATTCCCTAAAGATTCTTTTCCTTTGCTGAATATTGATCACATGATCGATGCCACGGTCGGCCAACAGATCCTTATTTTTCTCGATGCCTACTTCGGGTACAATCAAATACAAATGAACCTGGTGGATCAGGAAAATACTTCAGTCATCACTAAATACGACACCTATTGTTTTAGTATGATGTCGTTTGGAATAAAAATACTGGTGCTACTTATCAACGCCTAGTAAATTGAATGTTCGAAGAACAAATAGGTAAATCAATATGGGTTTATATTGACAATATGATAGTTAAGTCCCTGCAAGTAGTTGACCATCTAAAACATTTACAAGAAACCTTTGACATACTAAGAAAGTCAACTTGAAGCTCAACCCAGAGAAATATGAATTCGGGGTCGGTTTGCGCAAGTTCCTCGGCTTTATGGTATCAAATCGGGGAATCAAGATCAACCCCAATAAAATTAAGGCAATTGAAGACATCATAATCGTTGACAATGTCAAGGCTGTACAAAGGTTAACAGGGTGCATAGCCTCCCTAGGTCAATTTACTTCAAGGTCCTCATATAGGAGGCACCGGTTCTTCTCATTGCTTAAGAAGAAGAGCAATTTTGCATAGACCTAGAGCGTCAACAAGCCTTAAAGGAACTGAAATCATACATGTCGAGCTCGTTATTGCTGCAAACCCCAAAAATGGATGAGCAGATGTACTAATACTTAGCAGCCTCAGAGATAGGGGTAAGTGGGGTCTTAGCTCGAGAAGAGCAAGAAAAGTAATTCCATGTTTATTATGTTAGTCGAACCCTAGGAGAGGTCGAAACCCGATACCCACACTTAGAAAAATTAGCGCCCGCTTTGATAAACGCCTCTATGAAATTAAAACCGTACTTTCAGTGTTACCAAATTTGTGTTGTACCGCCTATCCCCTTCGCAACATTTTACACAAGCCCAAACTCTCGGGTCGATTGACCAAATAAGCAGTTGAGATCAGCGGTACGATATCGAGTATCAACCCAAAATGACCATCAAACCTCAAATCTTGGCAGATTTCATGGCCGACTTCACACTAGCCCTCATACCTGAGGTCAAAAAGGAACTATTATTAAAATTAGGCACGTCATCGGGTGTGTGGACTCTCTTCACAAATGGTGCTTTGAACGTGAATGGGTCCTGGATAGACATCATTTTGAAGCCTCCCGTAGGTAGTACAATTAGATAGTCTATTAAAACTTTAGAATTAACTAATAATGAGGCCATGATTGCATGTCTCAAGCTAGCTAAGAGCTTGGGAGCTGAGGTCATTAAGGTCAAGTGTGACTTTGTACTTGTGGTAAACCAAGTCAACAGAACTTTTGAGGTTCAAGAAGATCTAATGTAGAAGTTCTTGGACAAACTACATGTGGCTCTACATCGATTTAAAGAATAGACCATACAACACACACCTCGAGGACAAAATAGCAAGGCCGATGCCCTTGCGAATTTGGGGTCATCGATCAAAGACGACGAGCTAAGCTTGGGGACTGTCGTACAACTTTCGAGGTCAGTAATCGAAGAAGGTCACACCAAAATAGACTCCATGAGTCTAACCTGGGATTGGAGGAATAAGTATATTAAATACCTAAAGAACGAGAAGCTTCCATCGGATCCTAAGAAATCGAGGACTCTACGCACGAAGGTCGTACGATTCACATTGGCCAAGGATGGAACATTATATAGGATAATATTCGATGGACTGTTGGTGATATGTTTGGGACTAGGAGACATCGACTATGTTCTATGGGAAATTAATGAGGCACTTGCAAAAATCATTCTGGTGCCGAGTTATTGGTCCACAAAGTCAATATAGAAGGATACTATTGGTCTGATATGGAAAAAGATACAAAAGAGTTTTTTAGAAAGTGCGAAAAATGCCAAAGGTATGCGCCAATGATTCACCAACCCGGAGAACAACTCCATTAAGTCTTATTCCTTTGGCTGTTTATGAAATAGGGAATGGACATCGCTGGCTCTCTCTCGTTGGCCCTAGGTAAAGAAGTTAAATTCATTTTATTTATGACTGACAATTTTTCTAAGTGGGTTGAAGCACATGCCTAGAAAAACTCAGAGAAAAAGAAGTTATAGACTTCATTTGAGACCACATTATATATCGATTCGGGATGCCTGTCAAGATCATATGCGACAATGGAAAGCAATTTGTCGGCAACAAAGTCACAAAATTTCTTGAAGACCACAAGATTAAAAGGATTATATCAACTCCATATTATCCTAGTAGGAATGGACAAGCCAAGTCGACAAATAAAACCATCATTCAAAATCTAAAGAGAAGTTGACCGATGCTAAAGGAAAATGGAGAGAAATACTACCCGAGGTCCTTTGGGTGTACCGTAAAACATCAAAATCGAGTACGGGGGAAACACTATTCTCTTTAGTCTATGGTACCGAAGCTCTGATCCTGGTCAAAGAACCTAGCCTCAGGTTTTAGCATGCAACGGAAGGGTCAAATAACAAGGCTCTAAATACAAGTCGTGAATTACTAGATGAAGGATGGAAAGCCGCCCTCGTTCGAAAGGCCGCATAAACATTGCAGATCAAAAGGTATTATAACCGAAGAGCTAACCTTCGACATTTTAAAATCGGGGACTTAGTTCTAAGAAAATTCACCCTCAACACTCAAAACCCGAATGAAAGAAAGCTTGACGCAAAATGGGAGGGACCATATCAGGTCCTCAATATCATCGGGAAAGGATCTTACAAACTTGGCACAATGAATGGCGAGAAATTACCAAATAATTGGAATGTATCACTCCTCACACAATATTACTACTAAGGTATGACCTTCTCCATTTCCATTTATATCTTATGTTAACCAATTACAGGTAATTGATTAAGACATTGAGGTATTCTTCAACACAAAGTCCTTAGGTCTGAAAGCACGCATTGCACTCTTTTTTCCTTAGACCGGTGTTGTCCGAAAAGGATTTCTGGGTGAGGTTTTTAATGAGGCAACCATTGATCGTGCTAACTTAAAACAATCAGTATCCGAGACTTCTTTACAATCAACATCGGATGCTTGGGGACATTACGCTTGAATGTCAACTTTGTTGCAAGGAAATTACATCATAACAGCAGGGTCTCGATAGGTAAATTTTGTAAGGGCCAAACGTTCGAATAAATCGTGCCAATATAGGTTACTCAAGCCCTAACATCAAACATGTACGCATGTATAATTCTATCGGAAGAAGTATTTTTCCTTGCCAATATCTCATGCCTTAGAATAATTTTCTACTTCACAATTTCATACTTAATCTATTATGTAAACAAGATTAAGAGCCGATTGCAAACAAAGTTCAAATAATTAATCCCCCACTCGAGGACTATCATCCAAAAATAGATGAGATCGAATAAGTAAAATCTCGAGATTATAAGACCTTAAAAAAGGCAGCCCTCGATTTTTATAGGCCACGCACTTCAAACAAGCTCGAAGTATAATGGGAAACGAGACCAAGAGAAAACCCTAAACTAAAGGCTATGACTAAATTGACACGGTTCGGAGACACACGAATTTTGTAATAAAATTGGCCTCTGAATATTCTTACAAACCGGTTAAAAAGGCTTCCCTCATTAAAATTGTAAGGGCTTCGGTAATATCAAGACTCAAGAACACTAATGGATACAAAATTGTTCAAATTCTCGAACACTTTCTTATTTTGTGCTAGGGCATAACAAGTTCTGTATAATTAATAATGAACTTTTCAAACCAAGAAGGGGAAAAATCCAATCTGTTTACTAAGGCCATATCGACCTAATACAAGAGCCTTAAGGGACATTTTTTTGTTTTAAGTTCAAAGGACCATCCTTACTTAATTAAAACCTACGGGTTACCCTACTTCGAGTTCAAAGAAGTACTCACTCGACAATAGCTCGGTTTTGGAATTGCCTAAACCTCGAACCAATGAATGCAATCTCATAAGGCATTAATAAAACAAGTAAAGAAAAAACAAGGGAAAAGACGACAAATTCAGAAAGGAAAAGAAATTTTTTATATATCAAAGTTTTTCTTACAAGGGCCACATGGCTCGATCAAAAACTCTTTACAAATGTCAAAACAACCTAAAAAGAAACACTACTAGTCCTAAGGGCCTAGTCTTCTTCGGGAGCAGCTTCTTTGCCCTTAGAGTCTTCTCCACTAGATTTGCTCACATCCTTAGGATCCTAATTGAGAAATCCTAACTTCCTATCCTTTGTTTCCTCGCCCTTGTGATCTCGAGTTAAGCAAATATGTCAACACTTTGAGTGAGGGTTCCCTCAAGAACCTCCCTTCCAGCTTGACACTTAGAATGATCAACCATGCCCCTGGCCTACTCGAGAATGGCTTCGACAATGAATTTTTATTGATCTGCAGTAGCCTGGGCCTTAATATTGCCCGCGGCCACTTCGGATCTGGCAATCTCAAGCTCATTGGCCAGATTGGCTAAATTGGATTCGAGCTCCTCAAATTTCTTCGCCTGGACCGAGGCATTGTTCCTCGCATATCAAAGTTGTGACTTGGCGGAATCTAACTTTGCTTGAACGGTCTCATTTTGTGCAGACAGGATGTCCATACATCCCTTGAATCGTTCGGCTTCTTCTTGCACTTCGTCTATTTGCCGTTGAAAGCCCTTGATCTGTTCGAGCCTACATAATGGGATTGTTAGTTGTTATCTTTGACTCGCCCTCACTATCATGAAGAATTCAGAATGCCTGCTTGGGCATCTCTTCATGCGCATTTCGACCCTCCACCAGGTCCACTTGGAGCTTCTGACTAAGAATCTTGTAAGTGTTTCAATTCTCAGTGAGACCCTATACCTCAACCTTAAATACCTCTTAGATTCGAAGAAAGGCCTCGTAGTGCAAAACCGAAGCCTACAAGATAATAATAGATGTTAGAAATATCAACAAGTCAAAAATTATGAAAAGACATCCTTGAACATACCCGATTAAAAGGATGATGGGCCTCGTTGAACAAGCAGGAAACATCCACTGCATTCATTTTGCTTGGTCCTCCTCAGTGACCAAGCATCGAAGATAGCTTGCCACCCCAGAAAAAAACTTTTGTATCTTCCGAGGATCAAGATGGTAAGAGGCCGCTTTTGATCAGGGTCAATGCTGAGAGTCGGGAATTGGTTAGTCTATGTATAGCTCGAGGAAGCCTCATTCTAGCTCTTCCTAGGCACGTCCAAACACCCCAAATTGGTGATGTCTTCCACGTCGGTGAAATAGGCACAGAAAAAGTCTTCCTCCCTATGGGCCTTCTATTCGTGACACAAGTCTATGCATCATGAGTGTCACGTATCCTTGAGTTATGATCTAGAGGGAATGCGGAGGAATCCCCAATCACTACTGCCCCAAGTAGGTCTTTAGAGCCATCATCTTTGTTTCGGAGAGCTTCAATCTCAGTTTCTACTCCAGCCTTAATCGTCTCCTTGATGCCATATCGAGGTAAGGCATTTTTAACTCTTGTTGGCTCAGACTCATAAGGCTAGGGAAAAGCAGCTTCGGCTCCCGCCTGTCAAGTGGTTCTTTGAACCTCGATGCCTGCCCAGACACAAGGCACCAATTCGGAATTTTCTTCTTCATCCTCATCTTCAGTCTCATCCAATAGCTGGTGGATGGACTCCAGAGTTACATGGATAACATCCCAGTAGGCTTATGGGGCCTCCTAAGTGGCCTTTTTCTTCTCCGGGCTTGAGGAACTCAGAGCCTCTTTCCTTTTCTTCTTTTTTCCCTACTCCAGGGCAGACGGGGAAAGGAATGCCTCTTCTTCTATAGAGTGTGGCCATTGGCACATCATTCCTAAGGCCTATAAGATAGAAACACATGAGTAAGTACAATAACAAGTTTTGAATGGAAACCTTTCTAAGGGAAACAGATTACCATGGTTTCGAGCCTCCCAGCGGCCCCTTAACAACTCCATCCAAGCACGCTCAGAATACATTTTTTGTGACACCAATCTATCAACCCATTGCCTCAAGTCGGGGATCACTTTCAGCAAAATGACCTTGGCTACAACACAAAAGAATTAGATGAGGGGAAAACAAGAAAGCATAACGACAATAGTAGATACTCGAAAGGCCAAGAGATACTTACGTTTGATGTTCCACCTTTCAATAAATGACATATCTTCGATAGATCTGAAGTCTTTATTCGGACAAACCTACCCATCCAACCTTGATATCAAGTCTCGTCTATGCTCGAGAATGGGGGTTTGGTGGCTCAGCGATAAATTTTGATTATGCCTCCACGATAAAGCTGAGGGCCATATAGGCGCATGAGGTGATCGAGGGTAAAAAGATGCCCCCCCGATCTTACTTGCAAAGAATTGGAGGAGGAGCACAATCCTCCAAAATAATGGGTGGATTTGGCCCAGAGTGACATCGTACCTCTTGCAAAAGGCAACGACGAAAGGTTCCAAGGGACTTATTCTGAAGGGGTAGGTGTAAATAGTCAAATACCCCTCCTTGTAAGTAGTAATGGATTCTTCATGGCTAGGCACTATGACGTTCTTTCCTACCCAGTTGCACTTATTTTTCACTTTTTTGAGGAGTGTGAGCACGTGATTTTTGCCCTATACGAGAATTACTCCCAAAATGTCAAAAATAAAAGAGTTTTTTTGTTTGTTTGCAATATTTGGGGATTACATGTTCTTTTTCTTATTTGTTCGCATTTGTGTGCCCGTGTCTATTTGTTTAAATTAATAAACAAAAATATATATACCAAATATGTTGCATTTATATTTGTAGGATTAGTTCCGTACTTAGAAATAGTTAAGTTTATTTTTTACGAAAATGAGAAAATCATAAAAAATGTATTTTTCGCATTTCTTGTCATTTTAATGTACATTTGTAAGGATTCGGTATTTACTTATGTTAATTGTTAGTAAAATTAATTATATGTGTTATAAGTTAATCTGATTTTATATATATATATATATATATATATATATATATATATATATATATATATATATATATATATATATATATATATATATATATATATATATATATAATACAATATAAAGTTTAGTTTAGGAAATAACAAGGAAGGAAAATCGGAATTGGGCCATCTCCAGGCCAGCAAAACCAGGCCCAATGTAATTCACTACCCAATCCAATCCCTTACCCGGTTAAAACCCACCCCGTCGCCCCAAAACGAACCAATAGGATGATCTGGACCGTTGGATTCCATTGATCCAACGGCCCAAATTAAGTCGGGCATTTAATATACCCAAAACCCATTAACCCGTCTCACTAACCCGCCTTCACTTGACCAAACGACCCCGTTTAGTTTTAATAGGATGATCTGGACCGTTGGTTCCCACCATCCAACGGCCCAGATCAAGTGATCAATTTTCAATATACCAAACACCCCCCCAAACCCATTGTATCATTTTATTTCGCTCACCCGGTCCCCTTCAACCTCTCAAACACCCTAGCCGTCCACCACCGTGCGCCGCCTGCCGGAAATCGCCTCACGGCGGTTCCGGTAGGCCAATGGCCACCAAATTAACACCGTAGAATCTCCCAAGCCCCCTCTACACGGATCTGGCAGTGGTTAGTTTCGAATGTTGCTCGAACGCTTCGAATATCAATTTGAAGTTCGCCGGAATTTGAACGTTCATCCCAAACCACTCCAAATTCATGCCAATCACTCCTCACACCTCCCTCACACCCCTCCTAACCCTGGCTTAGCTCGAATCTTACCAAAAATGCTAAAGCCCTAAAGTCGAGCCTCAAGAACCCTAGAACCCAAAAATTAGGGATTTCGTCGAGTCAACGGTATTTGAAGGCAATAGACCTTAATTGGAGTGTTTTTCGTTTGAAAAACACTTCAATTAAAGTCCGTTTACTTCAAAAGAGTGCAAACTCGAAGTCTTTGGAGCCGAGTCCGTCCAATTTTGATCCCTCTTCTTGAGGTATCCCATTTCTCATTCTCTTCCTTCTGTTTTGTTGTTGTGTTCATCATATTAATTTAGTTGTTCGTTTCTATCTGTTTTGTGTTTGATTTTAATCTTTTCTGCTTCTACACTGTAAGACCTTTTATTTGGTCATTCTTGTTTTTCTTATATGTCGTAGTAGATTACGATATAGAAACACGAATTGGCTGTAAACGATACTGTCAAGTAGTGAATTCTGCATTTTTCATGTTTCGTTTGCCTGAGCATTTCGAATCACTAAGTCAATGATTGATTGTTGTTCCTTATGTGAATTATACAAATGTTGTTGATTAGTCTCGTAGGTCTGTTTGTTGGAGTATTATGGCAGAAATTGACACTGTAAATCACATTGTGAATCACTGTTTGGATCGAGATTTTTCTTTCTTTTGAACTGTTGTTTAATTAAGTGGTGAATTGGATATAGTTGTTGTTAGTTAAGGATTGAAGGGTGTAATTGATGAAGTGTAGTGCACATTAGGACTGCTGGTGGAACCTGCTGTACAGCAGAGTTCCCCACCAATGTCCCCTGATTATTAATTAAAAAAAAAGGCCCCATGCTTAGACATATTGTAGTGACAAAACCAGTGTCAGGGAGGCCAGAGAATATCATGGGCTAGGCAGAGAATATCATGGGCTAGGCAGAGAATATAATGGTCAAAGGTTTAGTTTAAGTGTGGCACCATTAGGAGTTGAAGTTCAAAAGCTATATAGATAGAGGGACTGGCAGTGATAGAGATATACACAGACATAGACACACATACAGATCTTAGACAGAAAAAAGATATACATTTTAGAGAAAAGGAGGAAGAAAACATTCTGCTTCTTTTTTGCTCACTGATCTCAGTCAGTCATTGAGTCCATTGGAACTATATTTTGAGATAACATTGGCCTATTGAAGTCTCCAAGTATCCGTTAGGTATTTTCTGAAACTGAAACTGGTCCATTTGAGTTGCTTGGGGTGTCATTCTTGGTTCATCCGACATTATTGGTTAGCAGTTGGTTGAGTTGGTTTGGAGTTTATTCTGGGGTTTTGATTTAAACATTAAGTGTGTGTTTGTTGACATTCCTGGGTTTTCTCTGTCAAGTTGATGCTGTTTGGCTTGCTATAGTTGTACATTGTTGCTGCCGTGGTTGTTTTGCTACTGTTGTGGTTGTGTTTATTGTTGTGGTTGCGTACTGTTGCCGTTTGGTTAGCCTGAGTTACTACTGATCTATCTCTGCACTTTGATTCCAGGTACCTCCTTGTAATCTCAAGTCAACATAAATGAAGTGAATGAATGGAAATTTCCAGTGCAACAGTGTCATGAACTTTGTTTTTCTACTTGCTGTTCTATTTTGTTGTAACTAATTCTAGTTTTGGATTGGATTGGTAGGATTCAAGACATTTGTATATGCTTAGCTCTCATGTTTTCTGGAATTTATATTGATAGCTAAAGGATTCACTGTAATTTCGGTAGTAATAAAAAGCATATTCAAAATAGGTGCAAATTAGATTATTGGATTGAAACAGGGTAATTTGGAGTATGAATTTCATTATTAATCCATGGGTTTAGTAAGTCGTATTCACCAGGAGCTTAGAATTGAATTCAGGAATCATGTGTATTGTGATTTGTAATGATTTTAGCAAGAATTAAAATAGTTAGTATGATATACATTAACATAATCTTTTAGCAGTCTTCTCGTCTCATTAATACTGAAATCCGCATAAGAAAACTAGTAAGAGCAAATAGTTGAAATATAAGAAATGAAAGCCAATGATTTTAGCTATGCTAATGCTATCTTCCTACCACGAATTTATGCCTAAGGCTTTGGTATCGAGGTGGTTTAACTGACAGATTGTAAATTGGGCCTTGAATGCTAATCTAAAACGGAATAGATAGTCCAATTCATTCGTTCGGACTGTCCATTAGAAGGAGTAAATTCCATTCCGATTTAAAACTAATAGATGAAATAAGTAAAGAAAATATAGTTATATTAGGATTGGCCTTAAAAAAGGGTGAGATGAGCCTCGCCGCACTAAAAACACACAATTGCGGGGCCCTCATTTAATTGTTATGAAACTTAGACTCGGGGAGACCGTTTAGCGAATTTCACGGCCTTTCCCAAAGAACAACCCGATAGACTCTTTAGGCACGACTTTAATAAGAATATTTTCTTAATTACGGGTGCGCATTTATGTGACCCAAATCTATCTCCCGACGAAACTGAAATACGTTAAAGTCACAGGCGTACCGGTTACGGTGTGACTCGAAATGTATTTTCGTGACGTCGCAATTCTTCTAAAAATTTGAAAAGCAGGACATTAATAGCACATAATTAAAATATATAAAGAAATCAGATAAAAATAAAAATCGCGGTTGAGCGACCGTGCTAGAACCACGGAATCCGGGAGTGCCTAACACCTTCTTCCGGGTTAACAAAATTCCTTATCCAGGTTTCTATTTTCGTAGACTGTATGCAGAGTCATAAATTTCCTCGGTTCGGGATTAAACCGGTGACTTGGGACACCATTATTTTCCAAGTGGCAACTCTGAATTAAATAAAATAATCCCGTTGCGATTGTCCTTTAATTGGAAAAACTCCCTCACGCCCTCGCGGGTGCGTAAAAAGGAGGTGTGACAGCTCTGGCGACTCTGCTGGGGACTAATACCCCAGAACTTTGGTTCTGGGTTTAAGAATTCGAGCTCATTTAAATTGTTGTTTTGCTTATATCTGATTTCATTATATATTTTGATTAATGTGCTACATGTCTACCGCTTTGATAATAGTTGCATTGTATATACAAACTGCTATATGTCTACCGCTTTGATATTGCGTGAACTGTATATAAAACTGTGCCGAAAACCCTTCTCTTCTTACCCCGGGGATGTGCTTACTGGTTGAGACTCCCCTTTTCTGTTAGTGTCAATACCAAAAATAAGAAAAGAGGCGGGATAAGTTACAAAGCCGGACGATCCCGCGGGTCCTCGGTACGTAGCTCCCTCCTCAAATCCGAGTTGTCTGCTCGGGTACACGGTCTAGTAACGTTGAAAACATCAGGAAACATCAGGATATTGAGCCTAAATTAGGACGATTATTTGCATCATGTTTTGACTTAGGGGACTCAACACGGGGGTTGGGTCCCTCTAGGACAGGTAACCAGATATAATATGACCTCGTATGAGCATTTCGCATGTTGCATTTATTTGTCCTGGACTCGCATGCTGACCTACTTTTAAACGTCGAAGGATATAATAAAAGAAAAAGAAAAGAAGGTGTAAATAAAAATAATAAGAAAATGAAAAATAATAATAATAAAAATAAAAATATTTTTTGTTATTTTTTGAAAAGGTTTTGTAAAAAGGATTGTCTTATTATGAATTCAATTTTGAAAAAACAAAAGAGTGTTATTTTAAAATAGTTCGTCCATTGATTGAACTACGCTGGTTTGATTCTCACCGGATGTGAGATACGTAGGCAGCCTTTAATAGGTCCAACTTCCCTATATTTCAAAATAAGTTTTTAAAAGAAGAAATAATGACGGAATGTTTAACTTTTCCTCAAAGACCACTTTTTATCAGTCTTAATATTTTGACCAGTCAATTCCTGTGGCCCGTTCCCTTTTAAAAGAAAAGGATATGTTTTTTGCTTGGGTCAAATCAAGATTTTTCTTTTGTCTAAAAACTACCTTAATAAATGTGCAGAATGAGCACGAGTCAGAATACAACCGAAGCTATCATAAACAAGGTCCCCTTAAGTTTGCATATGTGGTGGAACGACTTGGGCGAGCAAGGACAAGACGCGGTTAAGCTGTACTTGGGGAATCTAGTGGGGCTACTAAATATTTCCCCGAGAGGAGACATCATACGAGCCCTGATCTCATTCTGGGATCCAGCACACAATGTGTTCCACTTTTCAGACTTTGAACTCACACCAACATTGGAAGAATTGGCCGGATATATCGGATGACCAAAAGTCCCTATGAGGGAACAGTATCTCATTGCACCAAGGGTCGTGACAGTACATAGGTTTTTGGATACCGTGAAAATCCGCAGAACTGTACACAACCCAGATTTATCAGAAGGGTTCTGCACTTTAGCATTTCTATATGACAAATATGGTCATTATGGGGGTTTCAACAAACACAAAAGCAAAATCTGCAGTGGAGCAAACCAGTCAAAATGGGAAGAGCATAGATGTATCGCCTTCATGATAGCTTTCCTAGGTTCATTGATATTTCCCAGAAAGGACGGGAATATCAACATACATGTGGCAGGGGTCGTCAGCACTTTGATGAAACAAGACAATAGTACTTTGGCTCCCATGATAATATCAGATATCTCTCGTGCACTCACTATTTGCAAAGCTGGAGGGGTCTTCTTTGAAGCTTGCAATGTATCGCTCCAAATGTGGATGATCGATCACTTATGTCGTCGCCCGCAGTTTATGAGGTATAGTTTATCGGAGAAAACCTGTATAGAAGAATTCCCTACAAGGGTCGAGGGATATGATTTGCCAGAGGGGATTAGCGGATGGATACGACTTTTGCGTTTGATTCCAGCCAGCAAGATAGAATGGACATTTGGTTGGCTACCCGTGGACGAAGTCATATATGCATCGGCCACGGAATCATATTTATTACTAATGGGCCTCAACAGCATCCAGCCCTACGCACCAGGTCGAGTATTGAGACAGTTGGGACGATGCCAAATAATCGCAAAAGAAGGAGACCTCAGCCCACATGTGGTTGAAATTGGACCGGGAGGACAATTCCCTGAAGCGTTGGTTCGAAAGATTTGGAGTGAATGTCAAACATTAAAGATAGGCACTCGGGTGCGAGATCGACCCCGAGGCAAAGTATCGCCAGAATACCCTGCATGGTATAGTAGAGGACTGGAGCATCAAAGGCCCGCAAAAAGGCCCCACCTCAGGGAGTTTGCTGAAGCATCACAAGAACAATGGGACTGGTTGGCCAAAGAAGAAGCTTATAGAACAAAGATTAGCAAGATAGAGCAACGGACCCAAGAGCTCCAATTTGAAAAGGATATGCAAGCTGCCGCCAACGAAGGAGATAAAAAGAAGTTGGCGCAAGAAAATGACTTTTCGAGAGCTCAAATCCAGCAAATGAAAAGGGATGCTGACAGACAGTTGAGGAGTCGAGCGGACGAAAAATTGATAAAGGGTTTGAGAAACCAAGTTGCCGATGTCCAAAGAGAATTGGAAGAGTCGAAGACCCAAACAATGAGGATCCGTGCTAGCTGGAGAAAGGAGGCACATCAACAGGCACTTCACCTACAATGGGTGGAAGAAGAGTACGCTGAGATCATCACTAATCTAAGGGAAGCAAATGTTATCCTTAGGGAGCGGGTTTTCAAGCAAGCCCGGGATGCCAGAGCGGACCTCGACCGTTGCCACAATTTGATGGCCCGACTGCAAGAACAAGTGGATAGGCTCTTAGACCAAGTCACCAACAATGCTCGAAGATTGGGGGTGAAGAACCAGCAGATAGAACAGCTACTCAGAGAAAGGGACATGATCAAGGACAGAATTGGAGAAATCGGGCATTATGTCACCATGAAGTGCTTAGCTTGTGAACAAATGCCCCGCACCGCCCTTTTTGCTTCAGTTATGTGCTATGTTCATCGGATCATGAGAGAGTTAAGGGGACTACACAAGGACCTCACACCAAGGCCCGCGGCAAGGCCGAATGATGCCTCGCGGGCCCCTAGGAATTTAAGAGCACTAGACTGTTGATTAAAAGATGTATTTTGAAATATTGAGTCAAGCTGGTTGGCATTTTCGAGTCAAGCATTTCTCTTATTTTGTTGATTATTGTAAGACATGTTTTGTAACTTTAAGGGTTTTTGATATAAAAATTACCAAATATTGCCACAATCTTGTGACCAGAACTACGCTCGGTCTGATTCACGCGGGGACGTGATACGTAGGCAATCCACATAAGATTCGACCACCACTAGAAAGAAAGGAAAAGAACATGAAGGTTAATAACAATAAGGCTCTCAAGGATAATGGAAAAAAAGGAAAAAGAAAAAAAAATAAAGAGAAGAAAAGAAGCTGGAATGACGCATGTGATGAGTACATATAGAAAGGGTTATTTGGTTAGGTGCATTGCATCCAACGTGCTATAACATATCTGTTAAACTCAGTAAGCTAACAAGTTTGTTGATTCCAGAAAAGTTTAGCAGTTGGTTTGACATAATATCCTGGCCAGCCAGCATTACCGTACTAGATCTAAAGGGCCAATTCCAGCAAGCATGTCTAGTTCCGGTAAAAGCCTCGAGGAAGAGAAATCATAGATACAGATCATGAAAGAAGAGGTAGATCGGTTGAAACAGCAGATCACAGAGATGCACCTAGCCTGGGCTAGGGGACAGTCTTCACCGAACCTCCCTACTCTCGCATCAGCTCCAGAACATCCACCCCTTGATCCTTCGACAAGCGCCCCACTCTATCCATACTATCGAGGGGAAAACCCTTATGCCACCCAAATTCCACCAGCCAAACAAAATCCTCCTCCGGTCACCCCTGTTTTTGTAGCACCCCCACCTGCTACCCTACAAAAGTCGTCCGGTGAGCCACATGTTCAAATCCATGACAATTCTTACTATCCCCCCGAGCCTACCTTTAGGGCTCTTGAACCGCATCCACACACCCCTCACTGGGATAACCCGGCAGAACCGGAAAAGCACTTCCAAAGTTCGGAACATGAGGAAGTTATTAGAAAAGTTAAAAGCATGGAGCAGTCCTTCAGGAATATGCACGGTTTGGGCAACCAGGTCAGTGTCGCTTACAAGGATCTGTGTCCATTCCCAGATGTCCAGTTGCCAGCCGGGTTCAAAATGCCCAAGTTTGACCTATACGAGGGGCATGGTGATCCGGTAGCCCATCTTCGAGGGTTTTGTAGTAAAATGCGAGGAGCCGGAGGACGAGATGAGATTCTGATAGCTTACTTCGGTCAGAGTTTGGGGGGATCTGCACTAGAGTGGTACACTAGGCAGGATCCCAGCAGATGGTTTACATGGGATGATTTGGCTCAAGCATTCATTGGCCAGTTCCAGTACAATCTTGAAATAGTCCCGGACCGCTTATCATTGCTAAAGTTAGAGAAGAAACCCGCCGAAAGTTTTAGAGAATTTGGTTTCCGCTGGAGGGAACAGGCAGCAAGGGTAGATCCGCCTATGAGAGAGAACGAGATGGTGGATTACTTCTTGCAGACACTGGAGCCAACCTATTTCGGACATCTGGTGACGTCCGTGGGTAAGTCATTCACTGAGGTGATAAAGATGGGGGCTATGATCGAGGAAGGCTTGAAAGCCAACAAGATTTTGAGCTATTCAGCGTTGAAAGCCACCACCCAAGCTATTCAAAGTGGTACCGGAGGAGTGCTTGGGAAAAAGAGGAAAGAAGAAGTCACGGCGGTCGAGTCCGGAACATGGTTCAGAAACAGAGGCCCCGCACCCCAGTATAACCCGCCACAGCCTCACCACCAAAATTACCTCCACAATCCATATAACCACCCGCAACACTACTATCCAGCACCTGATCCCCATTTTACTGTCCATCACGCTCAGTCATATGCCGCACCTCCCGTCCATGCACCATGGCGTGCACCAAACCCGCAAAACAGTTATCCACCCCCAAGAGCCTACAGAAACCCCAACGGCGCGAGTTTTCGTCCGAACCAAGCATTCAAGAGCGATAGGGCGCCAAGGCCAAAGACTTTCACTCCCTTGGGAGAGTCTTACACCAGTCTGTTCCACCGATTGAAGCAAGTTGGGTTGCTAAATCCGGTCGAGGCTAAGCTGCCAAACCCTTTTCCAAAGAATTTGGATCATTCAATAAATTGTGCATATTGTTCGGGATGTCCGGGGCATGACATAGAAAAGTATTGGAGGTTGAAAACAGCTATCCAGGAACTCATCGACACTCGCAGGATTGAGGTCCAGACTCCAGCAGAACCCGACATCAACCGAAATCCACTCCCGACTCATCATGAGACCAACATGATCGAGCTGGTACGGGTAGAAGAGGGAAAGGAGAAAACCTCTTAGACTGTAATGATGATCAAGTCTAGTGGGGTAGGAATGAAAAGAGGGCCAAACCTTGATGAGTCACTCATTTGCAAGAAGGACGTACAAGAGGGGTTGGAAGCAGAAAAGGGAAATGCAAGCGAAGTACCGGTGAGGCCGGGGGGAGCAAGAATAGTTGTACCAGGGGTAGCAACCAAACCCGTCTTGACGGTAGCAGGTGTTCGAGTAGATCCTTTCATCATCAAGCCAGCAATACAGTTGCCAATAGCTGATAGCAAAGCTATTCCATGGAATTATGATCGGGTCACGACAACCTACAAAGGAAAAGAAGTTAAAGAGGAAGTCTGCGAAACGCAAGGGTTGACCCGCTCAGGGAGGTGTTTTGCCCCGGCGGAATTGAGGAAGACTACTCCGGCAACACTGAAAAAGCCGGTAACTGATGAAGAGGCAGAAGAATTCCTGAAAAAGATGAAGCTTCATGATTATTCCGTTTTAGAACAACTGAAGAAAACCCCTGCGCAAATCTCATTGCTATCCTTGCTGATACATTCCGAAGAACATCGGCAAGCTTTGATGAAAGTTTTAAATGAGGCCCATGTACCTGATAAAATCTCTGTGAGTCATTTGGAAAAGATCACCAATAGGATCTTCGAAGCAAACCGGATCACCTTCACCGATGATGAGTTGCCTGAGGAAGGCACCGAGCACAACAAGGCTTTATATCTTACGGTAAAATGTGAGGAGTCGGTGGTTACCAAAGTCCTAGTCGACAATGGGTCCAGTGCGAACATTTGTCCTCTCTCTACGCTGAACAAGTTGAAAGTGGACATCGGCAGGATACGCAAGAACATCATATGTGTCCGAGGATTTGATGGAGGAGGCAAGGCGTCGGTCGGGGACATAGTGTTAATCTTGACAATCGGACCGGTGGAGTTCACCATGGAATTCCAGGTGCTGGACATGGTAGTTTCATATAACCTTCTGATAGGGCGACCATGGATCCATGCCGCAAAAGCAGTTCCATCCAGCCTACACCAACTAGTCAAGTTTGAGTGGGACCAACAGGAGATCGTAGTCCATGGAGAGAATGATCTACAACCAGGCACCATCGTCCCCTTTGTTGAGACAGAAGAGGATGTTGGGCCATGGGTATACCAGATCTGCGATGTGGTATCCGCCAACCGAGTTCCAGAAGGGGAATGCATTCCCAATGACAGAATAATTACCGCAGACGTCATGGTGGCTCATGAAATGCTGAGAAACGGTTTCGTACCCGGCAAAGGTTTAGGTGCATCTCTGCAAGGAATCATACAACCGGTATCTGTGGTCGAAAATGTGGGAAGCTTCGGCTTGGGATTCAAGCCAACATCAGAGGACATCCAGCGAGCCAAGAGGAATAAGCAGAAGACATGGGTGCTCCCGAAGCCTGTTCCGCGCCTTTCCCGATCTTTTGTCAGGTCCGGAGTAAGAGGACATCCGACGACAAAGATTCCCAGTCCTATGGTTAGGCCAGACGAAGAGTTCTTAAGAAAATTCGAGGACCTATTCACAGATGTATGCATGCTAGAGGATGGCGAAGGATACAGCCATGCCGAGATACAGTTTGTGGGATCGAAAGCAAAATTGAATAATTCGAAGGCTACTCCTCTCCCTGTCCGGAAGGAGTCTTGGTAGTTTGTTTTGGATTGTTTTCTTTTGAAATTTTGTGTTGGGATTGTCCCAAAAGTAAAATCCGTTTGTTTCAGTTCATTTTGATTTGAGTTCGCAAGGTTGTTTTTCCTTGTACTGTTCCCATTAATGAAATTTTGTTCCTTTCGTTTCTAATTTTGTTTATTTTTCTTCTCTTTACTTTTCTGAGCAGCTTTCTTTCAACTGATCTTAGTGATATGGCGTGCTTAAAGATTAATCAACCCAGTCTAGAAAGTCAATCGGGTTTGGAAATAATAATGCATGAAATAAAAAGTGACGAGAGTGAATCGGAATAAGGCGATGATGAAGCCGTAGAAGAAATCGGTGAAGAATTAAGTCACTTCGAGGAAAAACCCAAACCAAACTTAAATGATACTGAGGCTGTTAATCTGGGGGACACAGATGACGTCAAAGAAACCAGAATAAGTGTCCATATTGAACCCAACCTGAGAGAAAAATTGATCAAAACACTCATGGAGTTTAAAGACATTTTTGCATGGTCGTACGACGACATGCCAGGACTCAGCACTGATCTAGTGGTTCACAAATTACCCACTGACCCGGCATGTCCTCCCGTCAAGCAAAAGCTGCGGAAATTCAAGACGGAGATGAGTGTAAAGATCAAGGAGGAAGTAACCAAGCATTTGCAGGCGAAAGTCATTCGTGTCACTCGATACCCTGAATGGTTGGCTAACGTAGTACCGGTGCCAAAGAAAGACGGAAAGATCAGAGTATGCGTGGACTACCGCAATCTCAATAAGGCGAGTCCTAAGGATAATTTCCCGCTTCCCAATATCCATATCCTGATTGATAATTGCGCCGGACGTGAAATCGGATCCTTTGTGGATTGCTATGCGGGATATCATCAGATCTTGATGGATGAAGAGGACGCAGAAAAGACGGCTTTTATCACACCGTGGGGGACTTATTGCTACTGGGTGATGCCGTTCGGTTTGAAGAACGCAGGGGCAACATACATGAGGGCGATGACTACGGTATTCCATGACATGATATACAAGGAAATTGAAGTGTACGTGGATGATGTGATCATAAAATCTAGACGTCAAGAAGACCACGTTGCCGACCTCAAGAAGTTCTTTCAAAGACTTCGAAGATATGATATCAAGCTCAATCCGGCCAAATGCGCATTCGGAGTTCCATCAAGAAAGTTGCTAGGATTCATCGTCAGCCGACGGGGCATTGAGTTGGACCCATCCAAAATCAAGTCCATCCAGGAGTTACCCCCGCCAAGGAATAAAACAGAGGTAATGAGTTTGTTGGGAAGGTTAAATTACATCGGTAGGTTTATTGCTCAGCTTACAGCAACCTGTGAGCCCATATTCCGTCTGTTAAAGAAAGACGCTGCGATAGAATGGACGACAGAATGTCAGGAAGCGTTTGACCAAATCAAAGGGTATCTGTCAAACCCACCCATACTGGTTCCGCCCGAACCGGGTAGACCCCTAATTCTTTATCTAACGGTCTTGGAGAATTCGTTCGGCTGCGTACTAGGGCAGCACGATCTTACTGGCCGAAAGGAATGGGCCATTTACTACCTCAGTAAGAAATTCACGGTCCACGAGGTTAAGTACACTCATTTGGAAAAGACATGTTGTGCCTTGACTTGGGTAGTCCAAAAGCTGAAACATTATTTGTCTTCTTACACCACTTACCTCATTTTGCGTTTGGATCCGTTGAAGTATATTTTCCAGAAACCTATGCCTATAGGGAGGTTAGCAAAATGGCAAATATTACTTATAGAGTTCGACATCATATATGTGACAAGGACGGCTATGAAAGCTCAAGCCCTAGCCGATCACTTAGCTGAGAATCCTGTTGATGATGGATACGAACCTTTGAGAACGTATTTTCCAGACGAAGAAGTACTGCAAATTGATGGGTTGGAGTTAACCGAGGATCCAGAGTGGAAGCTTTTCTTCGACGGAGCGGCGAACGCAAAAAGAGTCGAAATAGGGGCTGTGCTTATCTCTGAAACGGGACATCATTATCCTGTTACTGCTCAATTGCGTTTTCATTGTACCAACAATATGGCTGAGTACGAGGCATGCATCTTAGGGTTACGATTAGCGGTAGACATGGATGTACAGGACGTCTTGGTCTTGGGAGACTCGGACCTTCTAGTACATCAGATTCAGGGAGAATGGGAAACCAGAGATTTGAAGCTTATCCCGTATCGTCAATGTTTGCATGATCTGACTAAGCGTTTCCGATCAGTAGAATTCAGGCATATCCCAAGGATGCATAATGAGGTTGCCGATGCTCTGGCTACTTTGGCGTCAATGCTACATCACCCGGACAAGGTTCGTGTTGATCCATTACATATTCGGATCCGGAATCAGCATGCTTATTGCAATACGATAGAGGAAGAGATGGATGGCGACCCATGGTTTTATGACGTCAAAGAATACCTCAGGTTAGGAATATACCCAGAGCAAGCAACTGGAGATCAAAAGAGAGCTATTCGGCGGTTGGCTAACGGTTTTTTCCTTAGTGGAGGGGTGCTGTACAAAAGAACCCCAGATTTGGGATTGTTGAGATGTATAGATGCGAGTCAAGCCACAACAGTGATGACAGATATACACTCCGGAGTTTGTGGGCCACACATGAGCGGATATGTATTGGCAAAGAAGATTCTTCGAGCAGGATATTATTGGCTCACTATGGAGCGTGATTGTATAAGTTTCGTGCGAAGATGCCATCGGTGTCAGATACACGGAGATTTGATTCATTCTCCACCAACTGAATTGCATACAATGTCAGCACCATGGCCGTTTGTTGCATGGGGTATGGATGTTATCGGACCTATAGAACCTGCGGCTTCCAATGGTCATAGGTTCATTCTGGTAACGATCGATTATTTTACCAAGTGGGTGGAGGCCAAAACCTTCAAATCAGTGACCAAGAAGGCGGTGGTGGACTTCGTACATTCCCACATCATCTGCAGGTTTGGAATTCCAAAGATAATCATCACAGATAACGGTGCCAATCTTAACAGCGGATTGATGAAGGAGGTATGTCAGCAGTTCAAGATTACACACCGAAATTCCACACCATATCGTCCCAAAGCGAATGGTGCGGTTGAGGCAGCAAACAAGAATATAAAGAAGATATTGAGGAAGATGGTAGAAGGGTCTAGGCAATGGCATGAAAAGTTACCATTCGCACTGTTAGGTTATCGTACTACCGTCCGGACTTCGGTAGGAGCAACTCCTTACTCGTTGGTGTATGGGACTGAAGCAGTAATACCAGCAGAAGTTGAAATCCCATCCCTCTGAATTGTCGCTGAAGCTGAGATTGATGACGACGAGTGGGTCAAAACCCGATTAGAGCAATTGAGCTTGATCGATGAAAAGAGATTGACAACAGTATGTCACGGCCAATTGTATCAAAAGAGAATGGCGAGAGCATACAACAAGAAGGTACGTCCCAGGAAATTTGAAGTGGGACAACATGTGCGGAAGAGAATTCTACCACATCAGGCCGAAGCGAAAGGCAAGTTCGCTCCAAATTGGCGGGGACCATTTGTTGTGACTAGGGTATTATCCAACGGCGCGCTATGTCTAACTGATATTGAGGGAAGATGCACTGATATGGCTATCAATTCCAATGCAGTCAAGAGATATTATGTGTAATTCTTTAATGCATTTGTCAACGTTTGGTCTCGTTTGTTTGTAGTTGGCGTTTTTCGGAGAATGAAATGACAGAGGCAATTTTTTCTACTCCCCAAACACTTCAACCCTTGTTTCCCCCTTTTGAGCCTTAATTATTCCTTCATATACCCTCTTTCGGAATCATCAAGGAAAATATGTAACAAAATAGAAAAAGAAACAAAGAAAGGATACAAGAAAAAATGAACTACGTTCGACCTGATTTCTCAAGAAGGATACGTAGGCGCCACACGGCTCGGTCATAATAAAATAGAAATCAAAGATTCCCCAAGCAACAAAACTGGGGTAGAAGTCATTGTTTCGTTTAAAAAGATAGTGTGGATTCCGAAAGTTGTAATGAGCTAACCGTTGAGGTTAAACCCCTTTTCTTTAGCCTCACGCAAAGAAACCACATTAAGGACCAACAAAGACCTCTCGATCATTATTTGGGAAATGCCAAGTCATGCGAATGAAACTACGAATGACACTTCAATCCTCGACTGAATCCAGAACTCACAAGCTGAAAAGGGTTAGCGCTTTTAAGGAAATTCCATGGATAATACCCCAGCCCACCGCATGGAAAGAAAGCGAAATGAGAGAGTCTTAACGGTGAAAACCCTCGCGGGCACCTTAAGGCGAAGAAAGCTGAGAGAAATAAAATGAGAGAGTCTTACGGTGAAAACCTTCACAGGCACCCTAAGGCGACGGGAGGTCGAGGGAAGCGAGAGAATCTCATTAGTGAAAACCCTTTGAAGGGCACTATGAGGTGACAAGGCGAGATGGTTACAAGATGTCTACATGAGACAAAGTTGGGACATTCGTTTTCTTCTAGCAAAACCCGGCATCAGAAAGTGATTGATGTAAATAGACTGGGTAGATTAATCTCAAAGGCGCGGCATAACCATTGGATCAGTTATACATTCAGATAAGTTTTTCAATTTTGAGTTCAGAAAAATTTTCCTTTTCTTTTATCATTCGCGGTCAGCATTCTTTTTCTATCATTTCTTCCTTTTCTTTTGTTTTCGAAAATCGACTTTTCAAAACTTACTACCAAGATGAATAGGCGTGGAACGAGGCAATAAGGCAAAAGTCGTTTCGATATTAAGATTGGAATGACAGATTGATTGGAAGGTTCACAGGAATTATAGAGTACGAGGGACACATATTGCACATCCGGAAGATGATTTCTCACAACAGATCATCAACTAAAAGGGTCGGATCAAACCGAAGGTTGGAATAAAAGGGAGAGATGAGAGACCATCTGTGGAAAGAGCACCATCCCCAGCAAGTGTCAACGTCGTCCCCAAAAGTTCGAGGGAGGCCAAGCAGCTGAAAGAGAAAAGGAAAATTGCCCCAACAAGAGTGGCACGACCACTCGCTGCGTTTCGAAACTAACAATTTTTCTTTGATTTAAAGCAGGAAAAGAGGGTTCGTCGGCGGAAAAGCATGCCACGTAGAAGGTCATCAAACTGAGGCAGAAAATTTTCTCCGATTGCAAAAATTTTCTTGAAAGCAAAATACCCGGTGGATAAGGATAGAAAACGACACGAGATTTCGGGAAATGCCAGTTCCGAATAGAATAGTGTTGAGAGAGGCCAGACAACACGAGGGGTGATCTTTGAGCTTGGTATCATCCCCAGCAGTTGTTGGAAAATGAAACACCAACTCCAAGATTCCCCCAGCAGCATTATATCCCATAAGTTCTTCAAGGAAGCAAAAGCGTGAGTCCCGGAGGAGGTCCGGGAAGAAGGAAATAGAAAAAGAGGAAGCAAAGAATACTTCCCCAGCAGCATCATCCCCAGCAGGTGAGTAAACAGTTCCGAAGATATCTCCAGCAGCCAAAGGAAAGGTAACACGACCCAGTGAGTTGAGTTGAAGTCAGGGAGCCCGCCTGAAGAATGGAGTGGTGATTTATTTTGAAGTTGTAGTTGAAGTCGGGGAGCCCGCTTGAAGAATGGAGTGGCGATTTATTTTAAAGTTGTAGTTGAAGTCGGGGAGCCCGCCTGAAGAATGGAGTGGCAATTTATTTTAAAGTTGTAGTTGAAGTCAGGGAGCCCGCCTGAAGAATGGAGTGGCGATTTATTTTAAAGTTGTAGTTGAAGTCAGGGAGCCCGCCTGAAGAATGGAGTGGCGATTTATTTTAAAGTTGTAGTTGAAGTCAGGGAGCCCGCCTGAAGAATGGAGTGGCGATTTATTTTAAAGTTGTAGTTGAAGTCAGGGAGCCCGCCTGAAGAATGGAGTGGCGATTTATTTTAAAGTTGTAGTTGAAGTCAGGGAGCCCGCCTGAAGAATGGAGTGGCGATTTATTTTAAAGTTGTAGTTGAAGTCGGGGAGCCCGCCTGAAGAATGGAGTGGCGATTTATTTTCAAAAGATGTTGTTGAAGTCAGGAGCCCGCCTGAAGAGAGGAATGGCGTTTAATTTTCAGAGTTGATGATTGAAGTCAGGAGCCCGCCTGAAGAGAGGAATGGCGTTTTATTTTTCAAAAGATAATGTCGAAGTCAGGGAGCCCGCTTGAAGAATGGAGTGGCGATTTATTTTGAAGTCGTAGTTGAAGTCGGGGAGCCCGCCTGAAGAATGGAGTGGCGATTTATTGTTGAAGTTGGTTGGGGAAAGTGGTAGAGCATAACGAAATCCCCAGTGTGAATCCAAGTTCATAATCGAAAGGAAGGCAACAAGGATCAGAAAGATGAATTCAGACTTCGACGAAGAATAGTTCGAAGACCATAAGGAAGGGACCAACGGTCGGAGTTGTAGTTGAAGTCAGGGAGCCCGCCTGAAGAATGGAGTGGCGATTTATTTTGAAGTTGTAGTTGAAGTCAGGGAGCCCGCCTGAAGAATGGAGTGGCGATTTATTTTGAAGTTGTAGTGGAAGTCAGGGAGCCCGCCTGAAGAATGGAGTGGCGATTTATTTTTGAATTTGGTTGAGGAAAGCGGTTGAGTATAACGGAAATCCCCGGCATGAATCCAAGTTCGTAATCAAAAGGAAGGCAACAAGGATCAGAAAGATGGGTCCAGACTTCGAAGGAGAATAGTTCGACGATCACAAAGAAAGGACCAATGGTCGGAGTTCGGCAATCAAGATAGGCCGAGATAACAATTGTCAGAGGAGAAGAAGCATGTGAAGAAACATCAGAGCCAGCAGGACGGCAAGGAACATGACAAGATCAAGTTAAAAGGATTGATAAGAATTTGCAGTACTGTAACTTAGTCTAGCTTCTTATTTTTGTTTAGCACGGTGTAATAAGGAGATCGGTTAAGCAGTGGCAACAGCAACAACAGCAGTAACAGCAAGATCACAGCAATCATGGTAGTCCCAGCTACCAAAACTTCCCGAACTACATTGACCTGATTCCCTTTTAGCCAGGGATATGTAGGAGACTTTTTGAAGCAAGGTTCGGTCAAACTTTTCCAAAAAATGCTTCATACGGAGTGCTTGAACGGGCAAAAATCGCTCGTATCCGCTCACTTATCTTTGCACGAAAACTCTTCATGTTTCCGCGCAAAGAGGGGCAGCTGTGAGCACGTGATTTTTGCCCTATACGAGAATTACTCCCAAAATGTCAAAAATAAAAGAGTTTTTGTGTTTGTTTGCAATATTTGGGGATTACATGTTCTTTTTCTTATTTGTTCGCATTTGTGTGCCCGTGTCTATTTGTTTAAATTAATAAACAAAAATATATATACCAAATATGTTGCATTTATATTTGTAGGATTAGTTCCGTACTTAGAAATAGTTAAGTTTATTTTTTACGAAAATGAGAAAATCATAAAAAATGTATTTTTCGCATTTCTTGTCATTTTAATGTACATTTGTAAGGATTCGGTATTTACTTATGTTAATTGTTAGTAAAATTAATTATATGTGTTACAAGTTAATCTGATTATATATATATATATATATATATATATATATATATATATATATATATATATATATATATATATATATATATATATATATATATATATATATATAATACAATATAAAGTTTAGTTTAGGAAATAACAAGGAAGGAAAATCGGAATTGGGTCATCTCCAGGCAAGCAAAACCAGGCCCAATGTAATTCACTACCCAATCCAATCCCTTACCCGGTTAAAACCCACCCCGTCGCCCCAAAACGAACCAATAGGATGATCTGGACCGTTGGATTCCATTGATCCAACGGCCCAAATTAAGTCGGGCATTTAATATACCCAAAACCCATTAACCCGTCTCACTAACCCGCCTTCACTTGACCAAACGACCTCGTTTAGTTTTAATAGGATGATCTGGACCGTTGGTTCCCACCATCCAACGGCCCAGATCAAGTGATCAATTTTCAATATACCAAACACCCCCCCCCAAACCCATTGTATCATTTCATTTCGCTCACCCGGTCCCCTTCAACCTCTCAAACACCCTAGCCATCCACCACCGTGCGCCGCCTGCCGGAAATCGCCTCACGGCGGTTCCGGTAGGCCAATGGCCACCAAATTAACACCGTAGAATCTCCCAAGCCCCCTCTACACGGATCTGGCAGTGGTTAGTTTCGAATGTTGCTCGAATGCTTCGAATATCAATTTGAAGTTCGCCGGAATTTGAACGTTCATCCCAAACCACTCCAAATTCACGCCAATCACTCCTCACACCTCCCTCACACCCCTACTAACCCTGGCCTAGCTCGAATCTTACCAGAAATGCTAAAGCCCTAAAGTCGAGCCTCAAGAACCCTAGAACCCAAAAATTAGGGATTTCGTCGAGTCAACGGTATTTGAAGGCAATAGACCTTAATTGGAGTGTTTTTCGTTTGAAAAACACTTCAATTAAAGTTTGTTTACTTCAAAAGAGTGCAAACTCGAAGTCTTTGGAGCCGAGTCCGTCCAATTTTGATCCCTCTTCTTGAGGTATCCCATTTCTCATTCTCTTCCTTCTGTTTTGTTGTTGTGTTCATCATATTAATTTAGTTGTTCGTTTCTGTCTGTTTTGTGTTTGATTTTGATCTTTTCTGCTTATACACCGTAAGACCTTTTATTTGGTCATTCTTGTTTTGCTTATATGTCGGAGTAGATTACGATATAGAAACGCGAATTGGCTGTAAACGATACTGTCAAGTAGTGAATTCTGCATTTTTCATGTTTCGTTTGCCTGAGCATTTCGAATCACTAAGTCAATGATTAATTGTTTTTCCTTATGTGAATTATACGAATGTTGTTGATTAGTCTCCTAGGTCTGTTTATTGGAGTTTTATGGCAGAAATTGACACTGTAAATCACATTGTGAATCACTGTTTGGATCGAGATTTTTCTTTCTTTTGAACTGTTGTTTAATTAAGTGGTGAATTGGATATAGTTGTTGTTAGTTAAGGATTGAAGGGTGTAACTGATGGAGTGTAGTGCACATTAGGACTGCTGGTGGAACCTGCTGTACAGCAGAGTTCCCCACCAATGTCCCCTGATTATTAATTAAAAAAAAGGCCCCATGCTTAGACATATTGTAGTGACAAAACCAGTGTCAGGGAGGCCAGGGAATATGATGGGCTAGGCAGAGAATATAATGGGCAAAGGTTTAGTTTAAGTGTGGCACCATTAGGAGTTGAAGTTCAAAAGCTATATAGATAGAGGAACTGGCAGTGATAGAGATATACACAGACATAGACACACATACAGATCTTAGACAGAAAAAAGATATACATTTTAGAGAAAAGGAGGAAGATAGGAGGAAGAAAACATTCTCCTTCTTTTTTCCTCATTGATCTCAGTCAGTCATTGAGTCCATTGGAACTATATTTTGAGATAACATTGGCCTATTGAAGTCTCCAAGTATCCGTTAGGTGTTTTCTGAAACTGAAACTGGTCCATTTGAGTTGCTTGGGGTGTCATTCTTGGTTCATCCGACATTATTGGTTAGCAGTTGGTTGAGTTGGTTTGGAGTTTATTCTGGGGTTTTGATTTAAACATTAAGTGTGTGTTTGTTGACATTCCTGGGTTTTCTCTGTCAAGTTGATGTTGTTTGGCTTGCTATAGTTGTACATTGCTGCTGCCGTGGTTGTTTTGCTACTGCTGTGGTTGTGTTTATTGTTGTGGTTGCGTACTTGTTGCCGTTTGGTTAGCCTGAGTTACTACTGATCTCTCTCTGCACTTTGATTCCAGGTACCTCCTTGTAATCTCAAGTCAACATAAATGAAGTGAATGAATGGAAATTTCCAGTGCAACAGTGTCATGAACTTTGTTTTTCTAGTTGCTGTTCTATTTTGTTGTAACTAATTCTAGTTTTGAATTGGATTGGTAGGATTCAAGACATTTGTATATGCTTAGCTCTCATGTTTTCTGGAATTTATATTGATAGCTAAAGGATTCACTGTAATTTCTGTAGTAATAAAAAGCAGATTCAAAATAGGTGCAAATTAGATTATTGGATTGAAACAGGGTAATTTGGAGTATGAATTTCATTGTTAATCCATGGGTTTAGTAAGTCGTATTCACCAGGAGCTTAGAATTGAATTCAGGAATCATGTGTATTGTGATTTGTAATGATTTTAGCAAGAATTAAAATAGTTAGTATGATATACATTAACATAATCTTTTAGCAGTCTTCTCGTCTCATTAATACTGAAATCCGCATAAGAAAACTAGTAAGAGCAAATAGTTGAAATATAAGAAATGAAAGCCAATGATTTCAGCTATGCTAATGCTATCTTCCTACCACGAATTTATGCCTAAGGCTTTGGTATCGAGGTGGTTTAACTGACAGATTGTAAATTGGGCCTTGAATGCTAATCTAAAACGGAATAGATAGTCCAATTCATTCGTTCGGACTGTCCATTAGGAGGAGTAAATTCCATTCCGATTTAAAATTAATAGATGAAATAAGTAAAGAAAATATAGTTATATTAGGATTGGCCTTAAAAAGGGTGAGATGAGCCTCGCCGCACTAAAAACACACAATTGCGGGGCCCTCATTTAATTGTTATGAAACTTAGACTCGGGGAGACCGTTTAGCGAATTTCACGGCCTTTCCCAAAGAACAACCCGATAGACTCTTTAGACACGACTTTAATAAGAATATTTTCTTAATTACGGGTGCGCATTTATGTGACCCAAATCTATCTCCCGACGAAACTGAAATACGTTAAAGTCACAGGCGTACCGGTTACGGTGTGACTCGAAATGTATTTTCGTGACGTCGCAATTCTTCTAAAAATTTGAAAAGCAGGACATTAATAGCACATAATTAAAATGTATAAAGAAATCAGATAAAAACAAAAATCGCAGTTGAGCGACCGTGCTAGAACCACGGAATCCGGGAGTGCCTAACACCTTCTTCCGGGTTAACAGAATTCCTCATCCAGGTTTCTATTTTCGCAGGCTGTATGCAGAGTCATAAATTTCCTCGGTTCGGGATTAAACCGGTGACTTGGGACACCATTATTTTGCAAGTGGCGACTCTGAATTAAATAAAATAATCCCGTTGCGATTGTCCTTTAATTGGAAAAACTCCCTCACGGCCTCGCGGGTGCGTAAAAAGGAGGTGTGACAAGGAGGTGCTCGGTAATCATACATATGTATCTCAACATGGGTTCACATCAGCCAGGTGTCGAGGGTGTGTTCTCCACCTTGAAATCAGCAGCAGTGGCACACTTCATCAGAACAAAGTCGACAAGAGGATGTTCTGTCCTGATGGCAGTGCCATTAAACATTGATGAAAGAGCGGTTTCTTTGCAAGGGATAATTTTGGAGGTCTTAGCCACTTTTAAGAACGAGGAAGAATCAGGATTAAGATATCTGGCATTTTAAGAGAAGTCTAGCAGTGAAACTTGATGAATTGCGGAAGAACATGAAAAATGCAATGATCATTGAAGATTAGAGCAGAAGAGATTAAAGGTAAAGTTTGAAAAAGTGGAAAAGAGGCCTATTTATGTGTTTCACGACGACGATTCAGAATTACTAGTCACCGAACAGCATCTAACACGCCTTAAGTACCTGGGAAATTAAATCGATGGGACGTTTTAGTCACCTCTACCACTTGCGTCATAATGCTTACATCATGGTAAACCAAGATCCGATCTGGAAACTCAATTCGTTTCTTGTCATTGCATTTCAAGAAACAAGGAGACTATCTATATACGGTCAATCAGTCCCACCCGATTTCACTAATTAACCAAAACTAGGACGATGGACCGAGGATCGGTCCCATTTCTTGGCAGATCGAGGTACGAGGATAAGGTACCAAGTTTAGAGTTCGAGTACCTAGCATGATTGAAACTAGTAACGATCGAGATCAAACGGGACAGGCATCAAGCAAAATCGAAGATAGTTTAATAACGGAGAAGCAAGATATTCCTGACTGGTCAAAGATCGCGTCGGAAATCTCGGAAAAGATCAAATCAAGGGCGGTTATTTAGCTAATCATGGGATTCACCTTTGTAATTAGGATTGTACAATAGATATGATTCATCTACTATATAAAGAGGGATCTAACCATTTTGTAACCATATGACATTTATGCGTATTAGAGCAATATAATACTTTTTTCTCTTATTCTTGTTTATCAGTTTATTCCATAACTTTACTCTTGCTCACTCAGTTCGAGGGTGACCAAGCTCGAGGGCTGAATTGTATTTCTGTATTGATTTGCTTTATTTTGTTGTTTGTGTCTACTATCAATCATCATATTTATCAACTGGTGCTAGGTAAAATTATGTATCCTTAAAAAAACTTATAAGTTTAATTTTAGGAAATAGTTTAGCGCCCACCGTAGGGCTAAGGATAATAATGATTACCTGGTGCAATTTTTGTAACACACATAATTTTACGATTGCTCTTTGAAGTGTCTTTGATTCCAGGATCAACATGTCAAACTCTCAAGTAGCGCCCATACACATAAACGATGGCCTTGGCCTCCATGATGAGAACGATAACATAGCTTCCCTAAGGAGCGGAGTACCTTCGATCAACTCCGATGGAGCTCTAGTCGAGTATCCAATCGACGTTAGTTCTCACATTGCCACTAATGGAAATTTAGGCATCGATCTTGAAAATAGCATCTGTAGGGATGCTCGAATAACTGATTAGAATGCACAGGGCGGTAAAGAAGGCTGGATTAGTCATGGAATGATATTCGAAATGTTGCAGATCTAGCAAGCCGCGATAGTACAACTCCAAAACCAAAATCATGCACCGAGTAGGATCGAGAGCGATCCATCATAAGAAATTGTTCATGGATTTAAATTAGTGGCAAAGATATCGAATGGAGGAGAATTGGAGACCAATCCTGCTATCTTAAAAATGCTCGAGGAAAACTCCATTTTTTCATGCTTCTATGGCAGCAAGAAGGGGAAGGAGCCCTTTTTGGCTAATATCTGCTGGTCACGGCACGGGTCGAATTAGAGTACTTCAACTTGGAAGCTGAAATCCTACCTTTTCTTTATGCGTAAATCTGGTAAAAAAGCTCAATCGAGACAAAGGTAAAGATGATCGAAGAAACTTATAAGAAATTGGAGACTTACAACTCTAGGGTCGATCAGATCCTAGGGGCACCACTAGTGTTGAAAGGACTTAATTCCAAAATGTTTGTCCAAAAGCCTTTCCTCCCGAGTGCGGCTCCGAAGCTAATCCCAAAGAAGTTTCGTATGCTCGATATTCGGACGTATGATGGGACGATAGATCTAAATGACCACGTCACCTCATATACATGCGCCATTAAGGGAAATGACTTGGAAGATAACAAGATCGAATCCGTGTTGCTGAAGAAATTTGGGGAGACTGTATCAAAGGGTGCTATGATATGGTACCATAGCGTACCACCTAACTCTATTAATTCATTTGCTATGCTTGTAGATGCTTCTATAAAGGTACATGTCGGAGCCATTAAGGTAGATAGAAAGACAACGAAATGCTCAGGGAGTTTGTATCCCGATTCCAAATGGAGCGAATGGATTAGCCACCAGTCACCGACAATTGGGTTGTTCAAGCTTTTATTAAGATCTCAAAGCTTGAAGTTTCGTAGCTTCACAATAGTGAAAAAGAATTTGATCAAATATCCAGCTTTCACTTGGGCCGCTGTACATAATCGGTATCAGTCAAAGACCAGGCTCAAGGATGATCAATTAGGGGCTCCGGTTAGGTCGATTTTCCTAATAGGTCTATAGACAAAGTTAAAAGGGACGTCGACCAATAAACACAGTCGAACAGAGATTGATATTAGCCATATGGTGGGGATCACAAAAATAACGGGCATGGGCACAATCCCATTCGGAATGGTAGAAGAAATGATCGGAGGTAGAGTTACCGAGGGCTTATGAGAAAAAGTGGTTTCGATAGGGATGTAGGTCCCAAGAAGCACCACGCTTATCAGAATATAACTTCAACGTGGATGATTCCGCCATAGTGTCAACCATCGGACGTGTAAAAAATACCAGGTGGTCTTGACCTATGCAGACCGATCCGGCTTAGAGAAATCCAAACCAAATATGCAAGTACCATGGTACACATGGTCATAAAACAAATGATTGTAGACAACTAAGGGAGGAAGTAGCCCAATTGTTCAACGAGGGTCACCTTCGAGAATTCTTAAGTGATCGGTCCAAGAACCACTTTAAAAATAGAGATTCGAACAGATAGAACAAGCAGGAAGAGCCAAAGCACGTGATTCACATGATCGTTGGAAGGGTCGATATTCCTCAAGGACCGGTATTTAAACCCACCAAGGTGACAATCACACGGGAAAAGCGAACTAGGGACTACTTACCGGAAGAAACCTTGTCTATCAACGATGAGGATGCAGAAAAGATCAAACAACCTTACAACGACGCACTGATAATATCTATCCTCATTAATAAAATTCAACACGTGTTGATTGATCTCAGTAACTCGGCAAACATTATTTGATATCAGAACATATCAAATCAAGGGCGGTTGGTTAACTAATCATGAGATTTACTTATGTAATTTGGATTGTACCATTGATAGGATTCATCTACCATATAAAGAGGGATCTAATCATTTTATAAGCATCTTAAATTCACACATATTAGAGCAATATAATACTTTTTTTATCTCATTCTTGTTCATCAGTTTATTCCATAACTTTTGCTCACTCATTTCCCGGTGATCTAGTTCGAGGGCTGAATTGCATATCTATACTGGTTTGCTTTATTTTGTTGTTTATTTCTATTATCAATCATCATATTTATCAATTAATGCTAGGTAAAATTACATATCTTTAAAATCACTTATAAGTTATATTGTTGTCCGAATTTCACGATAAACAAGGATATTTTAAAGGTTTTGAGTTAGAATGACTTTTACATGAGAAAAGAGAAGTCTAATGACTTTTAACCCGATCCATCCGCCACTGTTCAAGCATTAATGAGCTGATCTCTAGATGAAGAAAATTAAAGTAGTATAGATAAATGTCCTTTTAGAAAATTAGAATGGCTTCGGAGTAAATGCGTTCTGTTGGTGAGGAAAGAAAGACCAACTGCCACGTGTATATACAAGATTTCATTGTACGTATCTGCAGATATGAAATAAAGTTCTAATTAACTCCCCTCTAATTAATTACAGAGGTTCAAGAACAACCACTTATGTGGCTGAATTGGGAATTTATCCACCCGCAGTTTATCATAAGCCAGAGACTTCAAACAACAATAATGAAGCATGCATCCATGATACTTTAGCTATTATGTTCATGTGATGTAGCGATATTAATATTTTCTCATTTTTGTCTTTTTATTTATTTTTTTTGAATGGAGGGTCTTTCGGAAATAGTCTTTCTAGTTTTTCGGAGTAGGGATAAGATCTGCGTACACACTATCCTTTTCAGACCCGTTAATAAAATTTTATTGGGTTGTTTTTAACAACATATAGCATGTGTACCCACATATCCATGATCTTTTTGCTAGTTTCTTGTTTGTGTTTTGTCCCCCCATCCGTAAGGAATATAAAACTGATTATGTTAGCACTATTATAAATGTGCTAAAAGCTTTGTCCCATAAGACCGTATCAACACATTCTCTCTCTCTCTCCTGTTTTATGGAGTGGAGACGGATTATCTTTACCTAGTAGAGATAAATGTATACCCTAGTCCTACATGGTGTTCCCACAATGCCATGACTACATAATGGTAATTAAAAATTTACTTGTTCCCGGTATTTATATGAAATCATCTTAATTTATTATACATAAGTGATTTAATGAGATCAAAATATTGATTAATGAAGTATGGTTAAGTAACAAAAGACAGTGTATAAACATGTATCTCTGAAACCATGTGCAAAACCCATAAAAGACATACAACTATGGACAGTAATTTGAAAGTAGAGGAAAGGTAGTGTAGTTCGGTTTGAATTCCAAAAATTAAAGACTAGTCATAAAGAGAATTAATGAGGCTGCACTTGTTAAGTGATTCCAACTACCAACTCAGGCTTTAATTTGGGGACCCTTTCATTTACTGTTTCTCATGGACTAGTTGCTACTCTATTTATACAATGTTTTTCCATCCTCATTTTTATTGTCAACACAGGTATACTAAACCCTAGTTCCATTACAGTTTATACTAGCTAGCTTGCTTCAATGAAACCATCTTGTTATCATCTTGGATTAGCTCTATTCATCACTTTGGCTGTTGCCACACTTGAGTTTTCTTCTTGCCATGTCTTGAAAGGTTTTGTCACTTGCCTAGACTGCAACCACCATTCTGATCTCTCAGGTTTATTTCCTTTTCCTATTCGATCCTATTGATGTTTGCACTTATCTTTCCATCCTTTAAAGATTGCTGTTTATTTGTGTTTAAGGATATATTGAATCATTTTTTGGGATTATCTTTGCTCGTAAGTGTTGGTTAGAATATATAAGAGTTGAGATATTTGTATAGGAGAATGATTTTCGTCTATGAATGAGTACAAGCCATCTTTCCACTTTAAGATGGAAGTCATCCAACGCTGGATAAATACTTTATCAAACTCTTGCCATAGCAGTTGTTCTAAAAGAGAATAAAAAAAAAACATGTTTTAACTAGCTTAAAGGTGTTATCTAGCTTTATTAACTTTATTTTGGAGCTGGTTATGCGACGCAATATTAACTACTGCCATTCAGATAAATTACAAAAAATATCATTGGTCAATGAAAAATAGTCACTGTTTACCAAGTTGATAAAAAATAGCTACTATTTTACTGTAACCGGGACTAGTCCAGTATAATATACGGGAGTTTTGGTGCATTTGTGTACGAAATCCAGCATATTATGCTAGACCGGTATACTTTGCTAACTCCTGTAAAATTTGCTGGAGACTGGAGCACCGGTGCTCTAAACTCCGGTATATTATACTGGACAATTATACTTGCTGCAACTCCCGTAAAATTTGCATAATAAGTGACATTTTGGCTTCTTTATTTTGGTCCAAAATAAATGTTCTTTTATATGATCAAGCGGAACTTAATTTATTTTTTTAAAATTTATCTTTATTTACATATCCATGTATCAAGTTAACAATATGGAAATTTAGTTAAGGATAATTTAGTCAAATTAACCTTTTTTTCTATGAGTTAGTATTTTCTTAAAGGACAAAAAGTCACTTATTATGGACCGAAGGGAGTAAATTTTTTAGCAAGAAAACAGTATTGTTTTTAGTTAATTAAAGAGAAGCAATTATATATGTTTTGGAAATTATAATTTTTATCATCATTTTACCATACTTTTGAAAATTGGCCAGGAATTAAGGTTTCAGTGAAGTGTAGCCAGGTGAAAAAACTAGCCATGGCTACAACAGAAGAAGATGGCTCTTTTGTGTCAAACCTTCCTTCTGACACTAGTCCAACATCAACAGCTGCAAACATTTGCTATGCCAAAATTATTGGAGGTCCTAAGCAGCTATTTGTTTCAAAAAAAGACACAGACCCAACAATTGTCAAGTCTCAAGAAGATGATAATTCCTACACTATCTCTAAGCCCTTAAATTTCTACACAAGATACTCTAAGTTTGGTTCATCAAAGACAATTGATCTACCAGTTCCAAAGGAGTGGGGACTTGCACCAACTAGCTATTATATCCCTTTCTTTCCCATCATTGGCATACCTTAAGTATACCACTCTTTTAATTATTGTAGCTTAGCTAATCTCCTTATGATTAATTAGAGAATGTGGGAAATTAAGTGGAAGGAGAGAGCAGTAGTCTTTTATATAAATATATATTAAATATAAACATATGTCTATATAGGTTTGGCTGTAAAATGTTGTGTAATGTTCATGTTTAGTACTTATTTGCATGGACTTTGTTTGTTAGAAACATGATTAGTAACTAGCCAGAACTAAAGTTTGCTGTCTTTAGAGATATTAATTTGCTCTTTTGGGTGTGATGTTATATGCCTCTTTTGTTTCATATCACAAAATCATATCAAGAATATCAATTATTCTTATTGAATGCAATGGAGACCCCACAACAAATCTGACAATTTGAATAAGTTTGCTCAAGTATCATTAATGCCTTCAATAAATTTCCACCGGTAATAGGTGAGGATGTAAGTAATACTTGAAAGTTGAGATATTTCATATGGTCAAATTGTAGTAGCCAAAACTGGAACATTGCTAACAAGGCCAACTAAGAGTCCGTTTGGTTTAGTTGATTTAGAGTAGCTAATAAGCATATGTGTTGAAAAACACTTTTAAGTGCTGAAGCTGATTTAAAAAATAAGCAGTTACGTGTTTGGATAAAAGTGTTGAAATTAATAATAATTAGCTAAAAAATTGAGTATACAAAGAGTTTTGTTTTAAAAAGAAGTATTTTAAGGATAGAATAGTAAATATTTTGGTCAAACATAAAGTGCTTATAAGCTGAAATTTGATAAGCTGAAGAAGACCAATTTATGACTTTTGGCTTATTTTTAGCTTATATAAGCTCTTAACTTATAAGCACTATTAATTTTACTAAACGCGTAGATAAACCAAAAAGTGCTTATAAATCAATTTGATCAATTTATAAGCTTAGCTAAACACCCTCTCTAAATGATGATGTCTTTTATTTTTGCGAACAACAATATAATTGCATGTTATTAGGGAAAATATAAGTTACCCCGAATATGTCCCAAAAACTCAATTATACACTAATTTTGCGGCATCCTTTTCTATTCTCTTATTTTTGCTCAAAATAGAATTAATATCACTAAAAAATTGTAGTATTATGTTAAAGAAATAGGCACGTAAGACTGAAAATAATTAAAGAGAAAACTCATCCCCACTCTCATTAAGTATTTCGTCTTCTCTCTAACTTCGTAACCACACCATTGAACCCAACTAAGTTACTTAAACCTCAACCAAGGTAATTACAAAAAATAATTATCAGGAAGAAAATAAATTGACAAATTTGAAAATCAATCTAGAAAATTGAAGGAACAGCCAAGACTATAACATTAAGTTGACTACTTGACTCTAAAACTTTTGAAACAATTTTAGCTGGTTTAAGGGGCGACAGCGTACGATGGAATTGAGGGAAGGGATTTTGTGAACAATAATTCTGAACGAGATGAAAAGAAAAAAGAGAGAAAAAGAGTGAAAGGAGAGAACAAAAAAGCGAAAAAAGTAAAATTAAATGGTACCTAACGTAACACAATAACGTAACATTATATTACTCGAAATTAAATGAACACCCAATATAGTCACGTCATACTCATCGTATACCATAGAAATAAACCAAAATCACAAGTCTACTAGTGTGTGCCAACCTGATGTCACAAGTGTATGAGCTACTAGTAGAATAACCAAAAGAATACTACACTAGTGTCTGAAATGAAATAGAGAGAAAATACAAGCAAAAGAAATACTTATGTTGCTGTAGAACCGGCCCAAAAGGCTGCTCACCACAAAATCTCGGAGTAGTCAAGGATGAGCGTCGGACTGATATACAGATGTACATGCCTCAGATCCTACACATTTAGTGCAGAAGAGTAGAGTGAGTACATAAACAACATCTACCCAGTAAATATCTAGTCTAACCTCGAAGAAGTAGTGACGAGGGGTCGACTTCAACACTTACTATGGGCCCACAATATAATATATAAAATTCTAATTAAACATAATTTAAATGACAATAGAACTCGGAGCAAGAAATAAATAAATAATTCTTTCACCATCAGTAAGTACCAAATCATTTCCCTCGTTTAACCATTACTTCCCAAGCCAATGAAAATAATATCAAATATAATAAGGCTTCTAGTATTATTACGCACGAATTATGTCGAGGACGTACAATCCGATCCAAATATACATATATATATACATATACGATGTGCACTACGGAGGGTCAAACGGCACGAACCATAGATGCATCAATTAACCTGCTGAGGCGAACAGCCTGCTCCCATGAGAGTAGTGAAAATTTATCCCGCTTACGAAATATACTTGCGATACGGTTGAACATAGATTTCTGAAGTTATCATAATATCCCTCGATTCTTCCAATAAGAAATTTAACTAGTAACTTTTATAAATCTGGAAATCCTCAAACCTCAGCTCTATTCAAGGCAACAAATAAGCATAACCAAATAACGGTATCAACAAAGCATGGCCTAATCATAAAACTACTCGGACAGAAGCATAAATAGTAGCTACACACGGATTCTCGTCACCTCGTGCGTATGTAGCCCCCACAAATAAAAGCACATATTAATTAAGTTCACTTATGGGATTAATTCCCTCTTACAAGGTTAGAAAAGAGACTTACCTTGTCTCAAAGCCTACTTCCTGTTCAAGATTGTGCCCAAACCCTCAATTCAGTGCCAAAGGACTTGAAACTAGTCAAATGTCGATACATGGTCAAAATTTCGTATCCTTACTATTAAAGTGATTTCCCAATCCTATTTGAAGAATCTCAAAAATTTACCCCTAGACCCACATGCTCGGATTCCGAAAATTTTCGAAGAAAGTTGTTACCTATAACCTCATGAACTCAGATATATATATATGATTTTTAATAAGTTCCATAACAAATTTCATGGTTAAATTTTATCAAAACCCTAAATTTTACCTAAACACATGATTTTCACTAATTTAAATGTTATAATTACCTATAAACTATGTATTTAACACAAATTAATAGAAATTACTTATCTTAAAGTGTTAAATGAAATCTCCTCTCTATGAGCTCCAAGAAACGCCCAACAATGGAATAGATGAGTCAAAAGAGACTAAGTCCCAATTTAATATAATCTTACTGCCCAATGTTTTCCTGCTCCTACGAATCCACTGCCACACCTACAATTTCGCTTATATGGAGAAAACCTTACAGGTACGGTCCTCCCCAGCTTGCCAATATTTTCATCTGCGGAGCTGGGGCCGCTCCTGCGCAACCGCTGTTGCAACCGTTTCTCCCGTGCCTACGGGCACTGCTGTTAGGAGCCGGTGGCACTAAACACTTCTTCACAACGGGAAAAATAAATGATCAACGAAAAATAAATGACACAAAGAATTTAACTTGGTTCACTTAAAACGTTTAGGCTACGTCCACAAACCCGGCACCAACTTCCACTAAAACTTTTAGTAGGCTTACAAAGAGAGACTTCTCCAATAGTTTGGAGGTACAACAATTTCCCGAGCTCTACCCAAAATAGTGGCGCACATAAAAGTGTTTCCCAAAAATACCCGACTAGTATTTTACTCACTATTTTGTCACTCCTCCTTTAGAAAAACTTCCTAAAGAAAAACAAACTCTCTCTTTCTCTCTAACTCTTATACTTGAGTTATTGAATATTTTTGGTGTGTTTAAAACAATGAGATGAGGGGGTATTTATAGTTTTGAGATAGGGACCAAAAGTGCAAATCTCACCTATCAAGAAGGATCAATTTGCAATATTCCCATCTCACCTACCATCTATTGATGTCATTGCTTACATCAATAATCAAGTTGGAGGAAGCTTCTAACAATTCTCCCCCTTCCGACTACTTGGAGAGTCTCCTATCCCTGCAGCTTCTCTGCAGAACTCAAATTTACCCTTTGGTAGAGTTTTGGTCAACATGTCTGATCCGTTTTCATCTGTATGGATCTTTTCAAGCCGCAACATCTTCTTCTCTAACACATCCCTGATCCAATTATATCTAACATCAATATGCTTGGATCTGGAATGGAATGAGGCATTCTTCGCAAGGTGGATAGCACTTTGACTATCACAAAATAGATGATAACCGTCTTGCGAAAATCCAAGTTCAGTTAAGAACTTCTTCATCCACAGCATTTCTTTGCAATCCTCCGTTGTTGCAATAAATTCAACTTCAGTAGTTGATAATGCAACACATTTTTGCAACGTTGATTGCCATGACACAGCTCCCCCTGAAAAGTTAATCAAGTATCCTGAAGTTGATTTTCTAGAATCAACATCTCCGGCCATATCTCCATCAGTATAGCCAACCAACACTGGGTTGTCTTCTCCAAAACACAAGCATAGTTTGGAGGTTCCTCGAAGATACCTGAGAATCCACTTAACAGCATCCCAATGTTCCTTTCCTGGATTAGAAAGAAATCTACTTACCACTCCTACAGCGTGAGCAATATTTGGCCGTGTACAAACCATGGCATACATCAAACTTCCTACTGCTGAAGCATATGGAATCCGCTCCATCTTTCTTCTCTCATCATCTGTTGACGGGCTTTGCTTGGTGCTTAATCTAAAGTGGTTAGCAAGAGGACACCTAACTGCTTTAGTTTTCTCCATGTTGAACCGTTGAAGTACCATATCGATGTACTTCTCCTGAGACAACCATAACTTCTTGGCTTCTCGGTCTCGCATAATCCTCATCCCAAGGATCTGTTTTGCTGGCCCCAAGTCTTTCATGGCGAAGAACTTGCTTAGCTGCTCTTTCAAGCTATTAATTCTGAAAACATTCCGGCCAACAATCAACATATCATCCACATAGAGCAATAGGATGATAAAATCATCGTCAGAAAACTTCTGAACGAACACACAATGGTCCGAAGTTGTCTTCTTGTAGCCGTGTTGCCCCATCACCGACTCGAACTTCTTGTACCACTGCCTTGGTGCCTGTTTTAATCCATAGAGGCTTTTCCTCAATCTACAAATGCATTCCTCTTTTCCCTTTTGCTGGAAACCGTCTGGTTGCTCCATGTATATCTCCTCTTCCAAATCACCGTGTAGGAAGGCGGTTTTCACATCCATCTGCTCAACCTCCAGGTTGAGGCTTGCTACTAATCCCAGCACCGTGCGTATTGAGGTCATTTTCACAACTGGTGAGAATATTTCATCAAAGTCTATACCTTTCCTTTGATTGAAACCTTTGACGACCAATCTTGCTTTGAATCTCGGACGGGAACTGTTTTCATCATGCTTGATCTTGAACACCCATTTATTCTTCAAAGCTTTCTTGCCTTTCGGCAACTTCACCAACTCAAACGTCTTGTTCTCATGCAAGGATTTCATCTCGTCTTGCATGGCTTCTATCCACTTCTCCTTATGTTCATCATCAACAGCTTCTTCAAAACTGTCGGGTTCTCCCCCGTCAGTGAGTAACACATACTCATGTGGAGAATATCTGGTAGACTGTTGCACAACTCTTCCGGATCTTGTGTGATAAGGAGGGTTGTTGAGGATTGCTGGTTGAGGTTGATCATCCTCGTCTGCATCATCATCACCATTATCCTCGTTACCTTCGGCATCTGCTGGTTCATCTTCATTTGGAAGATCAGGGGCTTCAGCTTGATTATCCTGAACATCGTCTCCAACTTGTCTCGGCACCATTGTTGGAGGCAACTCAAACTCAGCAGAATCATCAGTAGACTTCTCTACTTTGTCAATGTCTTCAATTGTTTGGTCCTCAACGAACACAACATCTCGACTCCTGACGAGCTTCTTCTGCACCGGATCATAGAACTTATAGCCAAGCATGTCTTGACCATAGCCGATGAATACACACTTCCTTGTCTTGACATCAAGTTTGCTCCTTTCATCCTTCGGAACATGGACATAGGCTTTGCAGCCAAATACCCGCAATTGATCATAAGAGATATCTCTTCCTGACCAAATCTTTTCTGGAGCCTCGTACTGAAGAGGGACACGGGGTGAATGGTTTAGCACATAGGCTGCTGTAACTAGTGCTTCACCCCAGAAAGCCTTTGGTAACTTTGAATGAGAGAGTAAACATCTGGATCTCTCGATCAAAGTTCTGTTCATCCTCTCAGCCAAGCCATTCAGCTGTGGAGTTTTAGGAGGTGTGAACTGATGTCGAATACCATGCTCTTTACAGTAAGCATCAAATTGATCCTGGTATTCACCGCCATTGTCTGTCCGGATGCACTTCAACTTCTTACCGGTCTCTCTTTCCACCAAGGTCAGAAATTGTTTGAAAACTTGAAACACTTGATCCTTGGTCTTCAGCGTGTATACCCATGTCTTTCGTGAATGATCATCAATAAAGGTCACGAAATATCGGGCACCACCGAGGGACTTCTTGAAAGGCCCACATACATCCGAGTGTACCAGATCCAACACGTCTTGCTTTCTGGAAAGAGGGAATCTTTTGAACGAAACTCTGTTTTGTTTCCCGGCTAAACAGTCAGCACACTTCTTCAACTGGATCTGGTTTAGACCTGGTAAGGCGTTCTTCTTCACCAAACACGCCATTGACTTTTCACTCATGTGGCCAAGACGTCTATGCCACAACTTGGTATTGCTATCATTCTTCACAATATTTATAACTTGTTGGGAGATGCTTTCCTGGATCACGTACAACTTTGACTGCTTCGTGCCCCGCGCCACCACCAATGAGCCTTTCGTGAGCTTCCATTGGCCATTATGAAAGGTATTGCAATAACCTTCCTCATCAAGCTTGCCTACGGAGATCAGATTCAGGCGCATATCTGGAACATGCCTGACATCTCTTAAAAGTAGCTTCATCCCATTCATGGTCTCTAGGCAAACATCTCCTTTGCCTACAACTGTTGAGAAATTGGCATTTCTCATCTTTACACGACCGAAGTCTCCACGTGTGTAAGATGAGAAGAGTTCTCTCCGTGGCGTTGCATGAATGGTAGCTCCACTATCAATCACCCATGTCGTCTCTTGGGTTGTCAGATTGATAATGTCATCATCGTAGACAATGTTAAACTCAACAAAGGAGTTTGCTTCATCATCACTGCTTTCTTCGGGTTTCTCCTTTTTGCCTTTGTTCTTTTTCTGGTCATTTTGGAATTGTCGGCAAAATCTTTTGATATGGCCCTTCTTTTTGCAGTAATGGCACTCAACATGTGCAAATTTGTTGGATCTACCTCTGCTCTTATCTTTGTTACTCTGGCCCTTGTTTTGACTTCTCCCCCTGGTCGTAACAGCCAACACCTCTGATGAAGAAGATGATCCTTGTGATCGGCGTCTCATTTCTTCATTTAGAATGCCACTCTTGATTGTCTCCATGTTTACCACACCGTTGGGTGCAGAATTGGTGATTGAAACCTTCAAGGTTTCCCATGACTCTGGGAGTGTTGCCAGCACCATAAGAGCAAGTACCTCGTCATCGAACTTTATGCCCATTCCCGACAACTGGTCGACAATCCCTTGTATTTCATTAAGGTTATCTGACATAGTTGTCCCATCTACATATTTTACTTGCATTAATTTTGTCAAGTAAAATAATTTGTTGTTACATGTTTTAGAGGCATACAACTCCTCGAGCTTGTTCCATAACGACCTTGCATGTGTCACGCCAGAAATATGGTTGTACACATTGTCTTCAACAAATTGCCGTATGTAGCCGCACACTTGGTTGTGCTCAAATTCCCAGTCCTCGTCTGACTTGTCTTCAGGTTTCTGAGCACCGAACACGGCAGGTGCATCTTCGTCACGAACAGGAGATCCTTCATCTTGTTTCTCCATAAGTGGTAATTTGTGCCGTTCAGGTTGACCATCTTGCTTGTCCTTGCCTCCATATTTTCGACGGTGAATAGTAACCGTAGGTATGAATAGTGCCCGTATGGATGAATAGTACTCGTACGTATGAATAGTACCGTACGTATGAATAGTATTCTAACCAAAGCTCTGATACCACTTGTTAGGCCAGCCAAACAAAACAGTTTAATTATAACACAATACGAGTCCCCAAATGGACAACACAAGGAGAATATATGCGTTTAAGAACTCCGATAATAATAATACTGAACAAAAGTACTGACACTCCCAAAGATCCGGAGTCACAAGTCTAGAGCCTCTAACAAAACTCCAACAGGAAATAGAGAGTACGATATAGAAGTACTCAAGTCTGAATACAAAATATAAACGAACAACTGGAATGAGAGGAGAAGCTAGGCTCTGCGAACGTGGGCAGCTACCTCAGCAACTCGATGTGACAATGTAAACGCTGGAGATGTCCGTCTACTGCTCCTGTGTACCTGAGTCTGCACACAAAAGGTGCAGGGAGTAGGGGTGAGTACTAAGTACTCAGTGAGTAACAAATATATATATGTAGCTGACAGTAAGAAATCCACAAAATACCACAATATAAAGCTACACTACAGTCCGAATCTCCTACGAACTAGCAACAATAATACAATACAGCTACCACAGAGTAATTCAACAAATACAAATGCAATGCAATGCACATAACCGCTACGGCGTGTAGCCCGATCCAATTTAACGTCGACGGCGCTCACTGGGGGTGTGTACAGACTCCGGAGGGGCTCCTACAGCCCAAGCGCAATACTGCTGCGGCGTGCAGCCCGACCCTCATATCAACTACTGCGGCGTGCAGCCCGATCCCACACTCAGTCCACAATAAGCAATTAAGTCACAAAAACAATTCATTTTCCTTAATTCCAGTTCTCAATTCATAATTTATGAAAACACTTTAACTTTATTAAATTTGTAAAAGCGGTGACTTAGCATTTCAAAAGTGAATTTCAATTTCCAGGACTGAGATCAATGATTTAAGCAATTTTTAGCTATCACATAAATATTGCCCTCTAAGGACGCTACAGATCGGCACAAGGCCCCAAACAAGGCTTACAGCCCACAAATATATCAAATACAGTGTATTTCCAACACTAATAACATATTATTCATTCCGGGATGGACCAAGTCTCAATCCCCAATCACAATCAATCCCGCACCTGCCACGGTGTGCGAGCCACGCCCTATTAGCGTCACAATGTGCTAAGCCGGGGTTTCGAACCCTCAGGCTACCATATACACAAACTACTCACTCTCTAGCCGGTCGTAGACTCGTCCGCGATGCCTTTTCCTTTGAATTTCGTTGCCTCGTGTGTAGAATCTAGTCAAATAACAATAATTATATCAAATACGGGTCAAAGAATCATAACCCACTTTAATTTATATGAAATTCGCAAAATTACACTAAGTTGGTAAAACCCGACCCCGGGCCCCACTGCTCGGAAAATTCCGAAATTAGCACCAACGCGATCCTTATCTCGCCACGAGTCCGTGCATATAAAATTTATCGAAATCGGAGTTCAAATGGCCTCCCAAATCCAAAAATCCCGTTTTCAATATTTAGGCCACATTTCTTCAAGATTTGAACCCAATTTCATGAAGATTGATGTTAATACTACCATAAAATGATGTTTTTGAGTCAAGAATCTTACCTCCGACGAATACCCGATGACTTCTCAGTGATTTCCTCGAGTTTTCTTCTCTCTAGGGCTAAAAATTGAGTTTTGGGTTAATGAACCCGTAACTCTCTGTTCTGTGATTAAATTCACTGCCAGAGACTTTTGTTCTATGCGATCGCATGCCCCTATTGCGATCGCATAGAGTAATTTTCCTCAGGCCTCCAATTTGTTCTATGCGATCGCAGGCCTAGCCATGCGATCGCATAGCTTTGCATTCCTACCCTCCGCGATCGCAATCGAGCCTCCGCGATCGCACTGCACAAAAATCCGGACACTATGCGATCGCGATGCCCTCCACGCGATCGCATAGAGAAAACTTCACGCCCCCTTCCCCTCTTCTATGCGATCGCAATCATCTCTATGCGATCGCATAGAGCAACTACTGACTGCAATTTCTGCAGAATTTTTCCAAGTTCTAAATGCCCGGTTGATGGTCCAAATCCATCCCGAGGCCCCCGGGACTCCAACGAAAACCACCAACATACTCCAAAACATGATACGGACTTGTTCCAATCATAAAAACACCATACTAAACATCAAAATCTCCATTTATTCACGAATTCAAGCCTAAGTTTCTTCAAAACTTTCAAAACTAACATTCAATCCAAAACCCGATCAAACGATGTCCGAATGACCTGAAAATTTGCAGACATATCCAAAATCACATAACGAAGCTACAGAAATTGTCGAATTCCATTCCGACCCCCGGATCAAAATATCACCTACCATCCGGTTTTCGTCAAAATTCAACATTCGCCAATTCAAGCTTAAAACTACACCGGACCTCCGAATTCAATTCCGATTGTTCTCCTAAGTCATAAATGATCCCCGGAACTAGTCGAATCATCAGAATCCGGTTCCGAGCACTCTAACTCAATAGTCAACTCTTGGTTGACTTTTTCATATTCAAGCTTTCTTCAAACATGCTATTTGTTTCATTTTCAATCCAAATCACTCCTAACTCACCCGATATACTCTAATACTGTTTTAAAAGCATAATATATGTAAATGCAAGGTAACGGGGTGGAAATAGTACCCATACGTATGAATAGTATTCTAACCAAAGCTCTGATACCACTTGTTAGGACCCGGTAGCACTAAACACTTCTTCACAGCGGGAAAAATAAATGATCAACGAAAAATTAATGACACAAAGAATTTAACGTGGTTCACCTAAAACGTTTAGGCTACGTCCACAAAACCGGCACCAACTTCCACTAAAACTTTTAGTAGGCTTACAAAGAGAGACTTCTCCAATAGTTTGGAGGTACAACAATTTTTCGAGCTCTACCCAAAATAGTGGCGCACATAAAAGTGTTTCCCGAAAATACCCGACTAGTATTTTACTCACTATTTTGTCACTCCCCCTTTAGAAAAACTTCCTAAAGAAAAACAAACTCGCTCTTTCTCTCTAACTCTTATACTTGAGTTATTGAATGTTTTTGGTGTGTTTAAAACAATGAGATGAGGGGGTATTTATAGTTTTGAGATAGGGACCAAAAGTGCAAATCTCACCTATCAAGAAGGATCAATTTGCAATATTCCCATCTCACCTACCTCACCTACCATCTATTGATGTCAATTTACAATATTCCCATCTCACCTACCATCTATTGATGTCATTGCTTACATCAATAATCAAGTTGGAGGAAGCTTCTAACAACTGCCACTTTTGCGGTCATAGTCATCGCACCTGCGCTTACGTAGGTGCGCGACTGTGATTACACCAGCACATGGTAGCTTCAATTGTTGCTCTCAAGTTCCAACTTGGTGTGGCCGTCGTCCGATCAACACCTAGGATCCCCGAGACCTCGCACGAACACACAAACAAGTTTATAATCATAAAACGGACTCGCTCGAACTCTCAGAACGCCCAAAATAATATCAAAACTAAGAATCATACCCTAAACCAATTGAATCAAAAATATGAACTTTAAGTTCTTCAATTTACTCCCAATGCAATGAAACATATTTAAACTACTCGGAATGACACCAAATTTTGTGTGCAAGTCTTAAAGAATATTATGGAACTATTCCCGATCTCAAAATCCCATTTGGACATCGATATCATCAAAACCTACTCCAAACCAAATTTAAAGAACTTCAAAACCTTCAAAGTACCAACTTTCACTATTAGGAGTCGAAACGCTCCTATGATGACATTAGCTATTTAGTCCAAAGAATATATTTTTATGTTTTAAGTTACAGTGATATTAATACTTTTGATTAGTAATTCCTTTTTTTTGTTAAGATTTAATGAGATATATTATATTTTTTGGAATTAATATTAATATATTTTATTATTTGGGTCATATTTTATACAAATGTAGTAAATATTCTCCAAATTATTGATATTATTGCTAGTGACATTTAAGGATATTGATTTTTAGCATCAATTTTTTAATAACATATTAGCTATTAAATAACGCTAAAAGGGCAAACTAATTGCCGTTAAAGATGCAAATTTTTTAGCGACAATTATTTTGAATTTAGCGGCTATAAAAATGAATGGTAAATAAGTATAATTAGCCGTTTGGATTGGATTTAGTAGCCATTATAATTGCCATGAATAATTGCCGCTAGAGATGCGAACGTTTAGCGGCAATTATTTTGAACTTAGTAGCTATAAAGATGGATGGTAAAGAAGTATAATTACCTTTTTGGATTGGATTTAGTAGCCATTATAATTGCCACAAATAATTGCAGTTAGAAATACAAACGCTTAGCGGCAATTGGTTTGAATGTAGCGGCTATAAAAATAGCTGCTAAAGAAGTATAGTTGGCCGTTTTGGATTGGATTTAGTAGCCATTATAATTGCCGCAAATAATTGCCATTAAAGATAATAACTTTTAGCGGCAATAAACCATACATTTTACCAGCTTTTGCGACAAAAGCCGCTAAAGGCTTTGTCGACCCCGGCATTAGCGACAAAACACTAGTGGCTGATAAAAGATATAGCGGCTATAGTTATTGCCGCTAAATCCGTTTTGTATTGCCGCTAAAGGTCTTTTTTGTAGTAGTGACGGTTTGAAACATCAGAAAATAAGACTCGAAGAGCTTTCATTTGATAGGTTGTTCATCACATAAATCCTTATCTAAGATATTATCGTCTGAAGTTAGGTCTTATGCGTCCTTATTTGAAACTTTAATCTATCGTGTAATTTCCAACTCGACTTGTCCCAAGGGCTCTCCTTAGGTCCTATATCACTTCTATACCTTGTAGTTATAGGCCCAAAAGAAGCCAAACCCCAAAAGCATAAAATAGTCTCTCTCCTTGACCTTGTTGTTATAGGCCCAAATTTTTGGATTTCGAATGCTGCCACGGACTCTTTGTATCCCCAGTTCACTCCTTCTCAAAGCCCGAACGCGGACCCAGACACTATAGCAATACTTCACTAGCAGCATTTTGTAATTTGATCATAACTTCTTCTAGGAATGCCCAAATGAGGAACGGATTGAAGCGCTAGAAAACAAGACTCGAAGAGCTTTCACGAATATATATATATATATATATATATATATATATATATATATATATATATATATATATATATATATATATATATATATATATATATATATATATATATTATCGTCCAAAGTTAAATCTTATGCGTGCTTATTTGAAACTTTAGTCTATCGTGTAATTTTCAACTCTACTTGTCCCAATGGCTCTCCATAGGCACTATATCACTTCAAATATACCTTGTATACTTGTTATCATGTTCATGAGATTTTTTTTATATTAGTAATTGATACTCACATATAAATTAATATAATTGGCACATGTCAGACCTCTTAATTGCCTTATAGCATTTTGAAACTTTTTTTTAACGGGGCGGTACAATACTCAGATTTCAATTAGTCTGGACCTAATGCGGATACCAATGGGAGTAGCAATCAGGAGTGCCTGGTCGAAAACAAAATAGATAAAAATGAATAAAATATATGATTTGCTCATATTTGATATGGATAAAAAATAAGTAGAATAACGTATAATATGAGTATCCATATTAATTACAACAACAACAACAACAACAAAATCAGTATAAATTTACAAGTGGAGTCTAGAAAGGCTAGTGTGTATGCAACCTTACACCTATCTTAAGGGTATTATCTCTTCAGTGAGAAACTATTTATATTTGGTCCGAAAGGTGTATACAATTTATATAACTTTTTTGTATATAACATACATAATGTATATATAAATAATAAATATTTTTCGGATATTATTTTTAGAACTATATATATAAAAAATATATATTGTATATTTTCGTATATTATTTTGAGAGTAGTTATACTGCATCATTTTTCCTACCTATTATCCATAAAAAATAGTTATGCGACCTGTTTAGCTTCATTTTGATACTTCCCTGCCATCTCCAGCTTAAGTCAATTCCATGCCCAAGTCAGCATGTATTATGTTACTAAAAAATCTATAGTTACTCAAAGATAGTGTCTCACCTCATTCAATATCACTTCAAGGTGGAAGTCCAATGTTTAGTAAAAGGGGAAGGGGAAGAGGAAGAGGTCAATATGATAACTAACAAACTCAAGGGGTGTAAAGTGTATAGATAGAAAATAAGAGGACAGGTAGTTCTGATTTCCGTGAAATCTGTGTGGCCCGACACCAAAACCTCCGTAGACTTTCCGGTATAGCCCAATCAGTCCCGATTCTTTGTATCTCAGAAACCCTTGGAATATTTCTCTAATTCGATACGTATCCCCAATTTTTACTGTAGTCAACTTAACAGCTCCATTTGAAGCAGAGAAAGAGATAGAAAAATGGCGATACTGTATGCGGTTGTGGCGAGAGGCACAACGGTGCTGGCGGAGTTCAGTGCGGTGACAGGGAACACAGGGGCGGTGGCGCGAAGAATATTGGAGAAGCTTCCAAGTGAAACGGAATCGAGGCTTTGTTTCTCTCAAGATCGATACATCTTCCACATACTCCGATCTGACGGACTCAGCTTCCTTTGTATGGCCAACGACACCTTCGGAAGTCAGTATAAAATTCCCTCTCTTTTCTAAAATTTTCTTAAAGCTACCGTTTTGATCAATTTACTACTCCAATTGTAAAGTTAATCTGAACTATAGAGCTCAGAACACAATAAAACTTGTTCTCTTGTTCGGTCTTTTACCTTTAATAATCAACTCGGAAGAATTGAACTATGAATAATGGAATGGAGATAGGCATCTAAGGGTGTGACCTAGTGGTCAATGAAATGAGAGGTGAACCATGAGGTCTTGGGATTAAATCCTAGCAGAGGCAAAAAACACTAGGTAATTTCATCTCATCAATCTAAGCTTTATTTGCAGCTTACTGGTACATGTGCAGGTGGGAGGCAGTAGGTACTCCGTACTCAGTGGAAGAGGTGCGACCATCATAAAAAGAAAAATAACATAATGGAGATAGGTTTAGGTTTTCAAAGCTTTTGTGAGTGTTTGGTTTTGGTGCTCTAGGTAGTTCGATGTCAGAAAATACCAAGTTTTATGGCGTCAATGCCAAATAGAAGCTAATTAGTTGACTTCTCCTTTTCTGATTGGGCCAAAATACACACTTGATCACTATTTCTAGAGATAGGTTTTGGTTTCCAAAGCTTTTGCAAGTGTTTGGTTTTGGTGCTCTTGGTAGTTCGATGTCAGAAAAGACCAAGTTTTATGGCGTCAATGCCAACTAGAAGCTAATTAGCCGACTTCTCATATTCTGATTGGGCCAAAATGCACACTTGATCATCCTATTTCTATTTTGCAACTTTCACAATGACCTTCTTACTTACCTAGTGCTATCTTTCAACACTTCAAGACAGAAATATTGTTGGCATTGAAGAATTTATAAATTGATATTTTCTGGATCTTTTGCTAATTGAAAATTCTGTTAGTCATATGAGTCATCCTTCACTGTCTGTTACTAATGGTACATGCTTTACTTAGGGAGGATTCCTTTCTCATACCTGGAGGATATTCAGATGAGGTTCATGAAGAACTATGGCAAGGTGGCGTCTTATGCTCCTGCCTATGCCATGAATGATGAATTCTCAAGGGTCTTACATCAGCAAATGGAGTTCTTTTCAAGTAATCCAAGTGCAGATACACTAAATCGTGTCAGAGGAGAAGTTGGTGAGGCAAGTATCTTTTCTGTTTACCTGCAGCAGAGTGTAGTGAAGTTAACGGTTCGGTGTGTCAGCTTCATTTGTTCTTCGTATTTGTGCTTTAGGTTTTGTGCCAATGAATGTATGCATTAACTGTCCAGATATCCAATTTTTTTTTGGATTACCAAAGATTCATATTCATGGGCACTTAAATGAGTTAACATATTTTTTGAAGTGCTAAACTCTCTTTTTTTTTTAGAAATGATTGAAATGTTAAACTCTCAATCGTTAGTGATGATTTTTCAATGCTCAGTCATGCCAAAATAACTACTCCTTTCCTTGCTGTCTGAATCCTTCGGTTCATGTTATGATCTTGTACCTCCATTTCATAAAAGTCAAGAAGCAATTAGTGATCCTAATGTCTCATGCTAAGCCAAACAATAACCTACCATTGTGAACTGCATACCATTTATGACCACTTGATTTTTGCTGTATTAACTAAAAAATGTGACAGTTTATCCTACAACAGAAGTTTATGTAGAAAGAGGAAAGAAATATGACACCTTATAGCATTAGTTATATGATTATGGTTGTATTGCATCATTTACATGTGTTCTGTTCCCCTTTTGGCTGAAGAATTTTATAGTGTATTTACATCGTGATATGCCACTGCTGCCTCCTCCTTCCCACATCCCCCTTCTCTTCCGCCAGCCTTCCTTTCATGTAGTGCAACTTTTCTAAAAGTAAAATTAACTGCTTCAATTTACATCCAGATACGCACCATCATGGTTGATAATATTGAGAAAATACTTGAAAGAGGGGATCGGATTGAGCTCCTTGTTGACAAAACAGCAACGATGCAAGACAGTACGTTTCATTTCAGGAAACAGTCTAAGCGCCTTAGGAGAGCTCTTTGGATGAAAAACGCAAAGCTCCTGTAAGTCTCTTTTACAAAATATTATAGATTAGCTGCATCAACTGGGAGTGACTACACTCTTACTGACTTATGTCAAGCTCAGAACACCGTTAATGCAATGACATATACCATGACAATACTTGCTCTACTACATGACAGCTTTCTTTTCTATTAATGCCTTGACATCAGTGTAGTTAAAGGTGTGCTTGAAATTCACTTAAGCTCTAAATCTAGTTGCAGTGCAACCTGGAGTTGTGCTTCTCTTAGGTGACGTTTCAGTGTATACACCGAGGCGCTAAGGCATGTTCAGCAGCCATGGGTTGTCTTAAAAAGATCTCTACTAAACAATAAGAATATATAGTTGGTAAAGCAATTTTATAATCGTTGACAACACACATGGATGAATATGTTTGTATGCAGGGGAAAAATATTTAGTCTAAGAAAATGGGTTAATACTCTGTGTTCTAGTATTTTATATGACATTCTTTCCTTTTTAGTCTTATTCAAAAAAAGAATAACGTATTTCTATATTTGGAAACTTTAATTTTAAAACTTATGTTTTTCTCTTAGTATATTAACATAAAGGTATATATTCTCCGCTGTCACAGGAAATGCTTAATTTACTATTGCGAATGGATGTGCATAGTTGGGCAAACAGCATATGTATCACTGGTAGCAAGCAAACAACACCTAATTAGCATTTAATTCCCCCCCCCCTCCCTCTCTCGCGCCTTTTTTTTATTCTGGGGGTGGGGCGGTCTTTGCAACATAAATTGATTCATTTCTCATGTACATCACTGATTATATCGTCTTTGATAAAGCAGCTTTACATACATGACTCCCTCTGCTGACACTAGGATTTATTGTTTAGCCCTTGGTCTAGGCTTGTGCTCTTCCCATTTTTCACAGATCTATTTGTTTGATGAGCATGCTTTGAGAACTGTTACATCTATTCTAGTACTCTTGTTACTTCAGTGTATGCAAAAGGTGGCATTTCTTGTCTGAGTAGGTCCTTAATTTGAAGTTTATATTCTGTCCATTTAAGCTTGGTAACTTCTACTCATGACAGGGCTTTGTTAACATGCCTGATTGTGCTGTTCCTTTACTTGATAATTGCTGCTTGTTGTGGAGGCATCACTCTACCTTCCTGCAGATCATGAATTCTTTGGTAAGGGACACCATATCTGCCTGCAGTATGGTTCAGATTTTCAAATGGATTTGGATAAGAACTAATTCACTCTGAAAGGTTCTTGTATAATCAACTGTGTTGATTCTCATTCTGGCACCTTTCAGAGTACAGGTTAAAAGAATGATAAGGTTTGTATTGTTGTTGGTCTTTTTTGCCTCTACCATGTTGTAAATGCTCCAGTAAACTCCTTAGATTATTCTAAAGCATTGGATCTTCCAGATTATGTATTTGTAGATATTTAATAAGTTTAACGCCCTGTTTGTAAATGTAACGTTCTGCTGTGACTCCACCACCTTCAAATATTTACCATGTCAATTCACCTTTTTCAAATATGTGGTGGTTGAGTCTTTTGTATCGGTGAGTAAATACTGCATACCAATAATTCTAGTTTTTGGGAAGAGTTCTATTGCCTAGGAAGTAGAACGCATCAGTTACGGGTATATCCTACGAGAATTGGATATTTGTAAAATCCAAGTTTTGGATCACCCTTTCTCAAACATAAAAATTATTACAATTAAGCCTCTCTATAGCATCATTGTTTGTTTCGATATTGTGGCTGCCTGTATAAGTCCATTTGTTTAAATAGATTTTATTCACTAAAATTTAGATAATATTATTAAGAACAATAAAATAAACATTAACATAAAAAAATATTTCAATAGTAATAAATTATATATTTTCTCATATATTAAAAAAAAGAGCAAATACTAAATATTGTTTAATATAATAAAGAAAAATAGAATAAAAAAGTTATTCACTTATTGTATAAATACCTTTAATTTAATAGAGATTTTATTATTGAGTATATCGTATTGACAAACAATATGACAATTGCATTTTATTAAAGCAATACGATCTAATAGGATCAAACAAGTCTGATCATAATTTAATTAAATTAATTTTTTTTAATATTAATCGCGCATCGCAGGTGCAACTACTAGTAAACCTATAGTAGCATTTGACGTTTAAATGCTTTTTGGTTGTTATATATAAAAATCATCCAAAATTGATTTTTTTCCTCTTACATATAAAGATAAGGTATTTAAATTTAAATATTCAAAAGATATGCATAATATACTATTTAAATATTAAAGAAAGCTAATACATTAGTAATAAATTCACAACTAAATGTACAAAGATTTAAACTTTAATGTGCACATTTTAAAACTACTAGAAGATTAAAATTTTGAAGGCAATCTAAGAGCTTGATAGTTGAATTTTCTATCTCTGTCCAAGAAGTAGTAGGTTGAAATCAAAATCTTTAAACTTATTATTAGTGATGTTAGAGATTTAGGGCTGTTATAGAGGGGTACTTTTACAAAAAGTGTGTTATAATAAACATAGATGGCTTTTATAGGTAAAAAGGAAAAAGGTCCAAATATGTTACTGAACTATTTAAAATAGGATAAATATATTTGTCGTTAATAGTTTAGCCTAAATATGCTTAAAACATTCAATAGTTGTGCAAATATGCCCCTTTTTAACGGAAATAAATCGAGGGCATATTTGGACCTTTTCCGTAAAATATAACATAAAAATTTGATATTGTGGATAACTATTATATAAGATTACTGGTATAGAAGGTAACTGTATAACTAAAATGAATTTGAAAAGGGGAAGTATTAATTTGGTCGGAAGGTATCATGACTTCATTATTCTTTCTTGTGTTGGTGCTGTTTTTATTAGGCCCAACGGTGTGATGCCAAATTAGCGTCTTTTGTGCCTCTCCACAATGAGCATTCCAACCACTAGGATTATGCCAAATTGTCTAATCAACAAATCAAAATGCACGTTTAGGCCATATAGCTCATCTCATTGGGCTCTCTAACTTACTTTGCCACGTGGTGATTAGATCTAGGTTGAAGGTCATATGGGCCCCAGTTACGCTTAATAGCTGCACAAATTTTCTTGCCGTCCATGCACTGACTATAAGACAAATCCACTGTCTGTTAGTGCTTTGTAATGTAAAAGTTTTGATGAGGAAGTTCTGTAACGAACCACCGAAAAATATTTTTTATTTGTGCCATAGCACTATTGTTCGAGGTGGTGGATAACTGGATATTGGCTTTTAACTCCCTCTTTGTAACCTTCACTCATTTTCTAATAGACGAGGTTTTAGTGATGTTCATGCCAGCTTACGCGTATTTTAATTAATTTTATGAGGTATTCATTATTTGGGTATACAATTACATGTATTGGTACTTTGTTCGATACGAGTTCCAATTTTCACCCAACTTTGGAGATATTCAATAAAATAGAGGTTTTGTCAGTGGACTTTGTAATCAGCAAGAATTTCATTTCATACAAAATTATGACCTTAAGTTATTGGAAGTTTGCAATAGGAAAATGATTTATTTTAGAGAGAGAAGTTATATACAATATTATTTATAATATCTACTAAAAGGCTGGCTTAACATGAAATCTTATTTGGTAACTAAATCTTTACTTCATTTCGTTAGTTCAATTCGATTTTTCAGCTTTCATATTTTAGTTCCTTTTTTTTTTTTGGATTAGTTTTTTTGTTGGGCATGTAAAAGAACTCCCTCAAAATTGTAGAAATAATTTCTCATGCTCTCTT